>JZKD02S2261716.1:976314-1017553 GCA_000966675.3 Picea glauca
ATCCTGTCCTCCACTCCAAGACAAAACATATTCCCATAAAATATCATTTTCTGAGAGAGCAGGTCACCAATCAAATTGTTCAGGTCCATTACATTCCCACTACAGAACAAATTGCTGACATCTTTACTAAGCCCCTCGCTAAGACACCGTTTGAATATCTCAGACAGAAGTTGGGTGTCATTTCGTTTCATACCTAAAAGAGCCCATCTTGTTAAGGGGAGATTTTTATTTTTTGATTATCTAATGCCTCCTAAATTTACTGCAATAGCTCAGGGGGAGCATGTCTCTTCTTTGACATTGATTTCAAAGGGGGAGAAAAGAATTCGGGTGCCTTAGTTGCCATCAATGCCAAAGGGGGAGATTGTTGGCAAATGTTTAACAGATAGCATATTCTTGTCATTGATGTCAAGTACAACAGTGAAGATGGCAGGATCAAAATGTGCATCGATGGACAACAGGAACAATGTAGGCTCAGGAGGAATTAGTGCAGAGTCGAAATTCTTCCAAGTAAGAAGGATGTGTAAACTTGGAGGAGAAGCGTCGCTGATCATTGGATCCCATCCAAAATTCCTGATAGCATGAGGACCATCCATCTGGCAAGGACACGTGGAAGATATCGGATAGATCTCGCGAACTCGGGGGTTCGCAGGATAAAGGCCCAAGTATTTGGTGTTCAAAGTCGCGAGGCGACAAAGTGGCGAGAGATTTATAGCCGTCCATCTAGGGGGACAGGTGGCGAGAGATCGAGAGATCTCACGAACTTGGGAGTTCGCAGGTTGAGAGTCCAAACATTGGGTACTCCAAGTCGCGAGGTAGTGAGGTAGCAAGAGAAGGACAGCCGTCAGATCCAGATCACAGGAGGACCATTGGATCTGCACGGAGGATCACACGTGGTGAAATATCGTCATCTCCCTGACTGGAAAGTCAAAGGAACAGTGAAGATGCGAGATCACGATTTAATCATGGTCCGTTGGATCAAGAGGAAATGTGGCGAAAGATCGTCATCTCGCTGATTGGAAAGTCCAAGGAACAACGAAGACGTGAGATCACGATTTAATCAAGGATCGTTGGATCAAGAGGACGCCTAGCGAAAGATTAGAGCATCATAAAGCTCCATCTCGGAGTTTCGCCTATCGCGACTTGGAGTGAAGAAAATCTCCATCTTAGGATATGCGAGATGTGAGATCATGAAATGATCCTGACCGTCAATACATCAAAAGATGTGGATCGTTGATCTGAGCTCCATCTCAGAGTCTCTCCTATCATAACTTGGAGTAATGAAAATCTGCAACGAAGGAACAACGAGATGCGAGATCACGATGAGATCAGGATTGTTGATTCACCAAGATCTTGAACCGTCGATTAGGGTCGATGAATATCAAGAGTTCGACTGTCTCAGAGAAGACAAAGAGTCTTAAACTGCCAGAGAGACTGAGGAATCTCAGTATAACATACAGTGATGCTGGACACGCAGGGAAAACCACCAGAGAAGCTGAAGAGTCACGATGATAATCAGACAGAGCACTCGAGAGGTGGAGGATAACGGTGCAAAGTCAGCATGCAGAGGCATTGCGAACACTACATGCACAAGGTTCACAGAAGCTATAAATACATGGTACAGAGAAGAGATGGGGTTGCCATTATTGTTCAAGTTTGTTGTGGTTGCTGTTGTTGAAGGTGATTCTTGTATGAAGAAGGAGGAGAGTGCAGCAGTTGAATTGCATAGAAGAGGATCTGTGCAGTGAATGGACATGGCACACAGAGCATAAAAAGCAGAAGAATAGATAGTGCAAGTCATGTGTACAGGAAGGCAATGAGGCAAATAGAGCAACGAGATGCAGCAGAACAATGATAAGTCAGGTAATCCATTGTTGAACATTATATCACTGTAATAAGTTTCAGAAGCAAAGATTTATATTTCAGGGTGGTTGGGTGGTGCTAGGGAGGACTGTTGTCCTTAGAGATTCAAGTGGGTGCTTGAATACAGGGAGTTGGTGCTTCCTTCTAGTTGGTGCTAGAGAAACCAGAGAGTTGGTGCTTCCTTCTAGTTGGTGCTAGAGAAAACAGAGAGTTGGTGCTCTCAGCAAGTTGCATCTTGCAAAACAGAGGTTGTAGCTTCATTATGAGTTGGTGCTCATATGTATGATAATGTAAAGAATGTAACTATTACTTATCATATAAAGAAAAAGAGGTTTTTACCCTGTATGGGTTTCCTCAAGAAATATCTGTCTCTGTGTTTCTCATATATGTGACTGATGTTGAACGTGCCATTGTTTATTTCCCTGCATTATTGTGATCATCATTTAGTGTTTCATGATGCAGGAGCATCACCAACTCAGCAAGCGAGCCAGCACATCAAGAGAAAGTTCAGCTGGATAAACAAACCCAAATTTTTGAAAGTGCTTTGGGATTGTAGCGCAGACCTTTAAATGAATCCTTTATGAAAGAGCGCCTTTTGAATATTGTATCAGACTTCGAGCCATACGCTCTTGTCTGAAGTAGATAGGAGGCAATTAATAGATTTAATGCAGGTAGATAGGATTTTATTTCCAGATTAGACAGTTTTAGGTGGAAGGAGGGAAAACGGATATAGACACCCTCATTGTACCATTGTAACATTAGCCAGCATTCAGGAGGGAAGAAAAATCAGAGAAAATTGTGAAGAACACCCATGTACAGGTTTTTTGAATTAATAGAAGACAGTTCTGATTCAAATTCATGGCTTGTGTTGTTTTCTCTGTGTATGTTGATGTTATACTCAGGAATGTTTTCTTTCCTGTTATGTATTTGTTTTGATATGTTGTGCACATGATTGTATGGTTTAACCTGAAGTCTGAGAGAGAATTAGTTTCAATTGTTTCTCTATCTGAGCCAGGAGATTCCTGCAAGGTGTGCAGTTGAATTCATCCACAAGGAGTGCGTTGATGAAGGATCTGTAGTTTAACTTTTGTTCTCATTGGCCCATAGGGGGAAGTGGGAAGTTGAAACCATGCCAAGAGGGTGCAGGCTGAAGGAGAAGTCTCAGTTGTAAATCTGAGCCGAGGAGACCGAAGACCGCTGCTGCAGTAAGTGCGCAGAGTCTGAAGGATTCAACACTTGGGAAGTTGTTGAATGCCAAGCGCAAGGAGTGCATGCAAGTCCCTCTAGGAGAGTCAGAGTGGGAAGATCTTAGGAGGAATAGCACCTTCATAGTATTGTCAAAGGAGAGCATAGGAAGCTATGCTGTGAAAACATTTCAAGGAAGAGTTTCTAGTGCAGGCATTGAAGGCAAGTGCGAGGATGAACACTTAGCTATTCGCGAGAAACCTTCAAAGAGGAGGAATCAATGGTCAGGATTCGCCGAGGGAAACAACGAAATCCCGTCAGCCGTCAGATATAGCGGGATTTGCGCCAGGGTAAATCCAGATGTGTGGGGACTGAAGTCTCGCAAGGTCATCGAAAATTGAAGGCATCGGAGAATTGGAGTCTCCAGAGGCATAGAACTCTTGTAGGAGGAAATTGCGACCCGCAATTTCCCGAGAAGATTTGAGTCATTGATTTGCAGGACACTTGGCCAGAGAATCGAGGAAGTCGGAAACCGGAGCATCGGGGTTTCCAGTGGCAGGAAACTCTTGCACATTGAAATCGCGATCTGCGATTTCCCGAGAGAATCAGAACCGTAGATCCCGGATGGAACACGTGTCAGCCATCACGGAGAGTCGGGGTTCGGCATTCGGGATTTTCCCATACAAAGGAAATGCTACATTTGAAATCGCAATCTTGCGATACCTGATAGCACGATGAAGAGAGGGTGACGTGGAGGAGAGAGCTTGCACGTGCATCGGGGTTCGACGTTTCGGAGTTCTCAGTGACGAGAGACTCATGACAGGAGAAGTCGTGAAATCCTAAATCGCGATAACCATGCATTCGACAGGTTGAGTGGCAGACAGGTGTCAATGCATCGGAGTTCGGGAAATAGCGCGTCCCATGTACATTGACAACGGGAATCGCGATCTCCCGATACGCGATTTCCCGACAAGGTTAAGGCCTGTAGTGGAGGACAGGTGTCGGAAGGTCAAGCCTTGCCGTGAGTCGACACCAGGTGGCATCAGAAATTGGAGAATTGGGAATTCTAAGAGCATGAGTTCCGCGCCTTCTGATTTCGCGAAGTCCGAACTTCCGATAGGGAAAGGGCCATGGTCTCGTGGACTGGCAGGTCACGCAGGAAAGGAGTTAGCCGGAGGAGCTAAGGGCTAGAGAGAGAGAGGCGCCATCGCTAATCAGAATTTGGGGATTCATGAGAGTAGTGAATCATGAATGCGTGATCGTCGATTTCCTGATCGAGCGAAGTCCCGATAAGAAGCAGGAAGCCGTGGGTGGATAGTCATCGGGGTTCGGAGATTTATAAGGTTCGAATTCGTGACTTCAGGACTCGCGAACAGGTGAGGTCCGATTTCCTGATAGAATAGAGGGAAATCACTGAAAGAGTCCTGTGGGTATTGAAAGGTCCTGATAAGGCACTTGAAGGGCATTTTAGCTCTTCGGGTATTGAAGGAAGAGAAGATCTTGGTGGAAGCAGGCATGCCCTGGGTGGCACGTGCTGCGTCAGAGTGGTATCAAAGCGAGATTAACTCTTTGTTTTCTATGACAAAGAGAAAAGAAGAATTCACCATGTCGTCGAGGAGAAAAAGACAATCGCCAAATCTAGAGGATAGGGGAAACCAGAGAGGTAGAGGAAGGCAGGCAAAAAATCTAGAAATGGAGAGGCAAATACGCGATCTCAGAGTGATATTAGAGGATATGGAAGCAGCGCAGAGATGCACAGCAAATGCTGGAGATATGAGCGACTCTGAAGGCGAAGCTGAAGCTGAACAACAAGGAGAAGTTGTAGCTGAAGATGTAGCCAATGAGCGGTTGATTAAAGTTATCGCTCGGATGAGTTCAAAGACAAAGATGGACATTCCAACTTATGAAGGGAGTCTGGATGCAGAAGAGCTATTGGATTGAATCCGAGCTCTTGACACTTACTTCGATTATGAAGACATCGAAGAAGATAAAAAGGTTAGGCATGCTATCACAAAGCTTAAAGGACACGCAGCATTATGGTGGGACGAGCTTCAAGCAGATAGACGTTCCAAAGGCAAGCAAAAGATTAAAAGCTGGGATCAAATGATTGTGAAGATGAAGGCAAAGTTCATCCCAAGGGATTATCAAATCACACTGTTCAGGAGGATGCAGAACCTGAGACAGAAGTTAATGACGGTGAAGGAGTATACCGAGGAATTTTATAAGCTCAATATCAGAGAAGGTCATTGGGAGAGAGATGATGAAAAAGTTTCTAGGTATATGAATGGCTTAAGATACGATATCCAGGATGAGATGAGTATGACAACTGTCAGAACGGTTGAGGATGCGTATCAGATGGCGTTGAAAGCTGAAGAAAAGCTAAGCCATAAACCAGCATAGCAAGGCAGAGGTAAGAGCCATCCGAGAGGTAAATCAGTTGCCCAAGACAGATTCCAGAAATCGAAGGACGACTGGAAGAAGCCTCAGACCAGAACAGAAAGAGGTTGAAGTTCACAGTGAGGCTAGCACGCTGAACAGCGAAGGCAGTAGACAGAACAGGATGGCGGATACGCTGATAATAATACTTTTCCTCGTACCAGAGGTAGAGGAAGAGGCAGAGGCAGAATCATCACATGCTACACATGTGGGAAGAATGGGCACAAGGTAGTTGATTTTCCAGATAAGAAGAAGGAGGGAGGAGAAGCTCACATTGCCGAGGCACATAGGCGAGCTGCTGAGGCAGAAGACGAAGAAGACGGAAGGTCACTGATGATGCATAAGGTTCTCTTAACACCCGAGAAGGAGGTGGAGGACACAGCTTAGAGAAATAGACTGTTCAGAACCACATGCAAGACCAAGGACAGGAAGTGCAAGGTCATTTTGGACAGTGGAAGCACAGACAATCTCGTTTCAACCGAGATGGTGCAGAAACTAGAGCTGGAAACGACTGATCACCCGAGTCCATACAAAGTATCATGGCTACAGAAGGGACATCAGGTGAGTGTCACTAAACAGTTCTTAGTTGACATCAAGATAAGAGGATATAATGATAAAATACTCTGTGATGTTATTCCTATGGATGTATGTCATTTATTGCTAGGCAGACCATGGCAATATGATAGAAACGTAGTTCATGATGGGAAGATGAATACGTATACTTTGGAGAAGAATGGAAGAACACATATGCTACTTCCAATTAAAGAAAAAGAAGTAAAACCAGAACCGAGAAATACTGTACTTCTCATGAGTGGGAAGGAACTTCTGGCAGAAGTAAAGAAGAAGGAAGATCCACAATTCTTTGTGGTCAGGAAACCAAAGGTTGTTTTGACCAGCACAAGAGTGGATGATTTGCCGGAAGAAATTCAGGAACTGTTGGAAGAGTTTGTTGATATGGTGGTGGACGAATTACCTCATTCGTTGCCACCGATGAGGAGAGTGAGTCATCATATAGACCTCATACTAGGAGCCAGTTTTCCAAATAAGGCCGCGTACAGGTTGATGCCACAGGAGAACGAAGAAGTTAAAAGGCAAGTGCAAGAACTGCTGGATAAAGGATTGATCAGGGAGAGTTTAAGCCCATGTGTTGTTCCAACGGTACTGAGTCCAAAGAAAGATGGGGGTTGGAGAATGTGTACAGATTCCAGAGCCATTAACAAGATAACCATCAGGTACAAGTTTCCATTTCCACGGATGGATGACTTGATGGACTATTTAAGTGGAGCCAAATTTTTTTCAAAGGTTGATTTGAAAAGCGGATACCATCAGATTCGCATGAGGGAAGGCGATGAGTGGAAGACAGCCTTCAAAACCAATGAAGGGTTGTATGAATGGTTGGCCATGCCATTTGGCTTGACGAATGCACCGAGTACATTCATGAGGCTAATGAATGAAGTGTTGAAGGAATTCATTGGTAAGTTTGTCATTGTTTATTTAGATGACATATTGATTTTCAGCAAAACAGAAGAAGAGCATCTGAAGCATTTAGCTGTAGTAATGAGGAAGCTACAACAAGAGAAGCTATTGATCAACATGAGGAAATCTTCATTTATGAAGACATAACTCATTTACTTGGGGTTTGTCATATCGGAAAATGAATTGAATATGGATCCAAGTAAAGTGGAGGTAATTAAAAATTGGCCATCACCAAGAAATGTTTTCGAGGTGAGAAGTTTTCATGGACTGGCTAGTTTCTACCGAAAATTCATCAGGAATTTCAGTGGAATTAGCACAGCAATGATGGATACTGTCAAGAAAAGACATAAATCTTTTCATTGGACTGAAGAGGTAGAGAAAATCTTCAGTCTGTTGAAGCGAAAGATCACAGAACAACCAGTTTTGGTATTGCCGGATTTTACGAAGGTGTTCCAGGTGAAATGTGATGCAAGTGGCTTTGCCATAGGAGCGGTCTTGAGCCAAGAGGATAGACCAATTGCATATTTCAGCAAGAAGCTGGATGAGGCAAAGGTGAAGTACTCCACGTATGATAAAGAATTTTATGCTATCATACAAGCGTTGAAGAAGTGGAGGCATTACTTGATCCCAAAAGAATTTGTTCTATATAGTGATAATCATGCATTGCAGTTTGTGACTCAACAAGAGAAGTTGAATCAGAAACATGCTAAATGGGTAGAGTACATGCAAAGTGGTTGATGCTTTGAGTAGGAACTGTTTGTTGCTGTAGGAGTTCCAAGTTAGGACATTGGGTTTTGAAAATCTAAGGGACATGTATGCAGGTGATGCAGATTTTGCAGAGGCATATGAGGCAACTGAGAATCCATTTCTCAGCGACAGAAGCCCGTGGATAGACTACATGATCCAAAATGGAATGTTATTCAAAGGAAATTAGTTATGCATTCCCAATTGCTCCATGAGGGAGAATCTTTTAAAAGAAAAGCACAGTGGTGGATTGGCAGGGAATTTTGGCCACGACAAGACATTTGCAAAGCTGAGCGAAGCCTATTTTTGGCTAAAGATGTGAACAGATGTCAAGAATTTCATTGACAGGTGTAGAATTTTCCAACATTCAAAGGTCAAGAAGCAGAATGCAGGATTCTATCAACCGCTACCCATACCCGAGAGGCCTTGGGATGAAATCAACATGGATTTCGTATTAGGATTACCGAGGATGCAAAGAGGAAACGATTCGATCTTTGTGGTGGTTGACAGGTTTTCCAAAATGGAAGATTTGATTCCATTCCAGAAGACCAGCGATGCCACTCATATCGCAAATTTATTCTTCAAGGAGATCGTTAGACTTCATGGTTTACCCAAAAGCATAGTATCGAACATGGATACAAAATTCATTGGACATTTCTGGAGGACACTCTAGAAGAAGATGGGGACTAATTTGATGTTTAGTTCTACCTATCATCCTCAGATAGATGGGAAAATAGAGGTGGTAAATTGAATTATGGGAGATTTATTAAGAAGCTTGGTGACAGAACACCACAGCAGTTGGGACAACGTGTTGCCACAGGCAGAGTTTGCTTACAACGATTCAGTGAACAGGAGCACAAGAAAAATTCCATTTGAGATTGTATATGGAAGGAAACCAAGAGGAGTATCTGAACTGAGGGATTCAGAGTAGATAATAACTAATATTGCAAGAACTGAAGAATTCACAGAGGCGATGGAAGAACTTCACATCAGGGTGAAGAAGCGATTGCTGGAATCAAACCAGGAATATAAGCGCAGAGCGGATCAGCATCGAAGACAACTTCAATTCAAGGTTGGGGATCTAGTTCTAGCACATTTGTGGAAGGAAAGGCTCCCAAGGGGAACATACAACAAGCTCAAAATGAATAAAATTGGGCCATGCAGGGTCCTAAAGAAATTGGGAGAAAACGCTTATGAAATTGAGTTGTCGGATGAGATCGAAATATCTCCGACATTCAATGTATCAGACTTATATCCCTATAAGGCTAAGGAAGTAGGAGCTGCAAATGATGAACATCCAGAGATCCAGTGGCAAAAGCAGATGCCAATTGCAGCTAAGCCGCAGATGGAGCGTATACTTGACAAGAGGGTAAGCAAAAAGACCAGGCGGAAGCAATACTTCGAGTATCTGGTCAAATGGAAAAACCATCCAATGGAAGATGCCAGCTGGGAGACAGAAGCAGTGATTCAAATGCATGGAAATACCATGCAGGAGCTCATGTACAAGAGCCCATGAAAGTTTTCAAGCCAGAGAGTATGATGCAGGAGCATTGCCAACTCAGCAAGCAAGCCAGCACATCAAGCGAAAGTTCAGCTGGATAAACAAACCCAAAATTTTGAAAGTGCTTTGGGATTGTAGTGCAGACCTTTAAATGAATCCTTTATGAAAGAGCGCCTTTTGAATATTGTATCAGACCTCGAGCCATACGCTCTTGTCTGAAGTAGATAGGAGGCAATTAATAGATTTAATGCATGTAGATAGGATTTTATTTCCAGATTAGACAGTTTTAGGTGGAAGGAGGGAAAACGGATATAGACACCCTCATTGTACCATTGTAACATTAGCCAGCATTCAGGAGGGAAGAAAAATCAGAGAAAATTGTGAAGAACACCCATGTACAGGTTTTTTGAATTAATAGAAGACAGTTCTGATTCAAATTCATGGCTTGTGTTGTTTTCTCTGTGTATGTTGATGTTATACTCATGAATGTTTTCTTTTTTGTTATGTATTTGTTTTGATATGCTGTGCACATGATTTTATGGTTTAACCTGAAGTCTGAGAGAAAATGCGTTTCAATTGTTTCTCTATCTGAGCCAGGAGATTCTTGTAAGGTGTGCAGTTGAATTCGTCTGCAAGGAGTGCGTTGATGAAGGCTCTGTAGTTTAACTTTTGTTCTCATTGGCCCATAGGGGGAAGTGGGAAGTTGAAACTGTGCCAAGAGGGTGCAGGCTGAAGAAGAATTCTCAGTTGTAAATCTGAGCCGACGAGACCGAAGATTGTTGCTGCAGTAAGTGTGCAGAGTCTGAAGGATTCAACACCTCAGAAGTTGTTGAATGCCAAGAGCAAGGAGTGCACGCAAGTCCCTCTGAGAGAGTCAGAGTGGGAAGAGCTCAGGAGGCATAGCACCTTCATAGTATCGTCAAAGGAGAGCATAGGAAGTTGTGCCGTGAAAACATTTCAAGGAAGAGTTTCTAGTGCAGGCATTGAAGGCAAGTACGAGGATGAACACTTAGCTATTCGCGAGAAACCTTCAAAGAGGAGGAATCAACGGTCAGGATTCGCTGAGGGAAACAGCGAAATCCCGTCAGCCGTCAGATCTAGCGGGAGTTGCGCCAGGGTAAATCCGGATGTGTGGGGACTGAAGTCCCGCAAGTTCGTCAGAAATCTAAGGCATCGGAGAATTGGAGTCTCCAGAGGCATAGAACTCTCGTAGGAAGAAATCGCGACCTGTGATTTCCCGAGAATATTTGAGCCGTTGATTTGCAGGACACTTGGCTGGAGAACCGAGGAAGTCGAAAACCAGAGCATCGGGGTTTCCAGAGGCAGGAAACTCTTGCCCATCGAAATCACGATCCGTGATTTCCTGAGAGAATCAGAACCATATATCCTAGACGGAACACGTGTCAGCCATCCCGGGGAGTCGGGGTTCGGCATTCGGGATTTTCCCATACAAAGGAAACGCTACATTTGAAATTGCGATCTCGCGATACCCATTAGCACGACGAAGAGAGGGTGACGTGGAGGAGAGAGCCCACACATGCATCGAGGTTCGTTGTTTCAGATTTATCGGTGACGAGAGACTCACGACAGGAGAAGTCGTGAAATCTCGAATTGTGATAACCATGCAGTCGATGGGTTGAGTGGAAGACAGGTGTCAATGCATCGGAGTTCGAGAAATAGCATGTCCCATGTACATTGACAACGGGAATCGCGATCTCCCGATACGGGATTTCCCTATAGGGTTAAGGCCTATAGTGGAGGACAGGTGTCGGAAGGTCAAGCCTTGCAGTGAGTCAACGCCAGGTGGCATTAGAAATCGGAGAATCGGGAATTCCAAGAGCGTGAGTTCTGCGCCTTCCGATTTCGCAAAGTCTAAACTTCCGATAGGGAAAGGGCTGTGGTCTCATGGACTGGCAGGTCACGCGAGAAAGGAGTTAGCCAGAGGAGCTAAGGGCTAGAGAGAGAGAGGCACCATCACTAATCAGAAGTCAGGGATTCGTGAGAGAAGTGAATCACAAATGCACGATCGCCGATTTACCGATTGAGCGAAGTCCCGATAAGAAGAAGGAAGCCGTGGGTGGATAGTCATCGGGGTTTGGAGATTTATAAGGTTCGAATCCATGACTTCAGGACTCGCAAATAGGCAAGGTCCGATTTCCCGATAGAATAGAGGGAAATCACCGGAAGAGTCCTGTGGGTATTGAAAGGTCCTGATAAGGGATTTGAAGGGCATTTTAGCTCTTCGGGTATTGAAGGAAGAGAAGATCCTGGTGGAAGCAAGCATGCCCTGGGTGGCGCGCGCTGCATCATTTCAGCAAAGAGTTTAAAAGAAGCATAATTGTTTAAGCTCAGGTACAACTGATTCACCCCCCGTCTCAGTTGTCCAACAATTTGAAAATGTAATAGCGTAGGAAAATTATCACCTAATTACATGGTTATAGATATTTGAGTGCATTCTTGGATATAATATTGAATTAATGATGGAATATGAGAAGTAATAAGGAGATAAAATTTATTCTTGTAAGATTGTTTTTATCTCAGTATCTTTCAAAAGTTACAATTGTTGTACTCGTTGTTTTGGGTGTCATATTGACTCAAAGGTCACTTTAAGAATTTGTGTGTTTAAATATTGTTATTTTTAAAAACTTGAAGTAGATTGAAGTTATGGGAATTAGATACTTCCTTGTTCCTCATAACAGTCGCCAGTCTTGAGACCTTAAATGGTCAAAATCAATCAGATGAATCCTGGACTTGAGCATTGATTATGTGTCTTGGAGGTCCTAACCTTGCAGGTAGGTTGGATGGGTATATATATCCTTGATTTAATTTGAGATATGATTATTATGTTAGTAGAATGGATTATTCTATTAGTAGAATGATGTTGAATAATGAACTTGCAGGGTAGGATGTAAATGAGAAATGAATATGTAATATTGAAGTATGTCAATGTTGAGTAACTTTTCTCTTGAATTTAAAAAAAAAAAAATGTACCACTAGTGTACTCACTTACATGTATGTCTCAAAGAGGGGACATGACATTATTCAAAATATGTTCCAAATATACTAGCTATATAATGTACATCTATCTATCTTATAAAATTATTATACATCATCAATTTCTTTTATTCTTCTTTTATGTTTTCCAGTTCTTAAGGAATTCATCCATCTCCATGTCTTTGTTTATTGGGTGTTCTTCAACAGTTGATGTTGCTTCAGTCCCTTTCATGAAGAGCACGCCTGGTCTCATACCCACGACGTGGAGGCTACTGTGAGGGACCATCACCTACAAAATATATATATATTAAATTTATATGTCCAATTTTTAAATATCATTGAAGTAGTTCATTAGTATTAAAAAAAACCTCTGCAATGTAATTATTTACCTGGTCCACTAGTCGATACCATTGGAATGGCTACCCTATTCTCTTGATCTTCAGGTCGAGGAGGCTCAACTACGAATTTCTCTACCATTGAAACGAGAAACTTTATAAGAACAAAACTGTAAATGTATAAGTAATAAAAATTAAAAGTACAAAATTTATAAGTACAAAATTATTAAGTATATGATTAATATACAGCCATTTTATCGTCATGGGCCTTAGTCACTGGAACATCTTGGGGCTATGCCCCACTAGGATGGTGTTGCTAGGGAGCACCATGATCTTCTGTCCGTGCTGCACTATCAATGCTTTGTTGTCCAGTACTAATGGTTTTGTTGATAGTGTTGCTCCCCTTATTAAAACAAATTAAGACATTAAAGTTATGGACGATATCAAACATTTATGTATTTTATAAGTACTGAAAGGTTAATGTGGACTGATTTTTATTTATCTTATCCCGTAAATTTTAACTTGGGGTCTGCCCCGTGTTTTTCCTACGATCAACCATGGCTTTATAGCCATACTTGTAACCAAGTTAGAGGTCTTCCTCTGTGGTTTCAGTTCCGAAGTCGTCGCTCTGCATTGCATAAGAGCATGTTTTTTTAATGTTTTTGTCTGCAATTACCTGAAAGTTGTAAGGCGATACAAATAATATTCTTAATATGTTTGGGTACTTGTGATTCGTGACTGTAACCTCAAGTAGCCTACCTAGCCTATCTTGTGTTGGCCATGTTTGGAAATCCTTCCTTTGGTTACCTTCAAAATGTCAAGCAACCTATCATAAAAAATTTCAAGTATGTTATATACCACACTTTTATTTAGATCTAAAGAAAATTAAAGGTATTGAAATCAAAATATTGTAATTTACATTAGGGTACTAGTTATTTTTTCTCCTCATTTTTTCAATATATTTTCTTTTGCATCATCAATGATCTCCTTCCACTCCCTCTCTGGAATCGAGGGAGGATGTGCATACCTAGGGTTTCCTGCCAAGCTTCGTCTATAAACATCCCGCGTATATTTTAAATATTCGCCCGCTGCAGAGGTGACCACTTTTTTATTGAACATGTCTACTCCAAAGTAGCGATGATTTTAGGGGCTAAATTTTTCTCATGGGCTAATTTTCCATGGTTTTTCCCAAAAAAAGATTCACTATTCTAAAAATGATTCGCCCTAATTCTAAAGGACAAAATTATTTTACCTTAAAAATCGCTAAAATTTTATATAAACTATATAAAATCCTTAGAAATTTGAATATTTTTACAAAAAAATCACCGAACATTTATAGTTGACATACGAAGGATTAGTAAGATTCGCCAAAGTTTCTACATTTTAAAATAAATTTCCATCCTTAAAATCATCCCTACTCCAAAGAGGCCTTCGAGATAATCCATAAGTTCTTTTTTGAGGTTGGAATTCTGGCAATTCCACCTCATGCGTAAGGTTGCCCCAAAAATAAACATGGTATTTCTCTCCAAGTGCCTATAAAAATGGTCGTTTCCTACACACAAAAATATATGATCATTAATTTAAAAATAATAATCTAGATGATTTGTGTATGAGATGGACAACATGAAACAATCAAAATATGAAAAACTACCTAGGAATCTTATTTGTTTGAATGGAAGTTCGTTATCGTCGACCAAAAATGCACATGGAAGGGTCCCTGTGTTGGTCACACGTCTAGATCCAGGAAATGCAACCATGTTAACCATGTCATTAACCTCATCTTTGTCACCACCTCTAGAGCATGACCATTGTGTGGATTCCTGGCGGTGCGTATCATGGCTCCTATCTAAATTAGGTGCGGAAGATGGAGAAGTAAATAGTACTCTAGCAGCTATATGACAACTCGTGACAGGATTCTGTGGTGTCTCTACAACACCACTACTACCAACACCAGGCCGAACATGCTCCAAATATCTCTTTATAAAAAATAAATTGTTTTTTTGTGAGATAATGTAAAAGTTAAAAAAAAAGACTTTCATAATTGAACATATGAGTACATTAAAAAAAAACACTTTAAATTATGGTTATTAGCTTATATATGTTAATTTGTGACATAAGGAGATTGATCCTTTCTAGGACATTAGGAGTTTGATCTGGACAATCTAACAAGCTAGCAAGTTTCTTGTCCAGTTTAATGATCTTTTTTATTAATATCATCGGATCAGGGGATGAATACAACCCCTCCTCATTGATGTAATCATGATCAACATGGTCTGTTGACTACATATAATTTCAACAAAATCAATATTATTTCAATTATATAAACAAATGAAATAACCGATCGCCACACAAATAAAATTATATAAACAAACAATAAAATTCAAGTAAAATGAAAGTCGAATTTGATAATCATTTACATGTTCTTTGGATGGCCCGTTTCCACAATCATCCTGCCACATTATAATATAATTATAACCCCCAAATATTTAAAAAAAAAATTAACAATAACAAAAAAACTGATTTCCACCCAAATAAAATCAACCTCAATGATCAACCTTCCACATTATTATAAAATTGGGACCGTGAAATATTTAAAACATTGTTAAAGATAATATATATATATATATAATGCAATAAGTAGAGGTTGCTTAAAGAGGTGTTGCATAAGTACCCACACACTATTAGTCGATGTTTCTATTCGATTCAAATGGTAATCCACTAATAAATCTTCCCCGTGAGCTATCTTTTTTATTGTGCACAGGACTACACGATTCTCTTTGTATCCCTCATATATTCAATTCAGTTGCTTGTTTGTTGTCCCAGGTCATGTGTTGTTTATAAATCCTACAATATTGCTAGAAGCTTTAGGCCTTCCATCAATATAGATAGTCACTCCCTTATTTTTATCGTTGTTTATTAGTTGTATATAATTTGCGGCGAGTGCATATCTCTACATACTTCACATGTACCGGACCAACCACATCCAATCGTTATAATTGTAACATGGTGTGACATAGTCCATCAATTCAGTTACGATATTGTATTTTATAGTTATTCCATCCATGGAAAATAGCCCCAGGCCATGCAGGGAGGATGGTGCAATGTGATATGTCCTATTGTTGAAAATGAAGTCAGTGTCTAATGGAGACAGTTCCTTAGGTACTCATTGTTTCACTATATGCTTATACATGAGTGGCACCTCTATGTTTCCTATGCTCTCATCATCATAATAGCATGATCCTCCTTCGGCAAGAAAAAATTTCTTGCGTCTACGGGATTTTCTTCTGACTTTTTCACTTCTGGTCCTTGTTTGCATATCATATCTACTAGATGCAGTCCCATTTCCTTCTATTTTTCCTAAGCTTCCCTCACTCGAGGAAGAAATATCTGACAGGTACCTGTTTGGTTGTACCTTCAGTCGCATGTGCACATGTTGTTAGTGAGTAGTCCATCCTCATCCTAGTTCCATTTTTTGAACTTTTTTTTCTATATTCAAAGTTCTAAATAAATTTTGTATATCTTTAGTTTTGGATGCACAATTAGAGGGTGCAACTACCTAAATTAATAGGGGCACTCATGAATTTGGATTCCCAACTTAGTGAAGGGTATGAATTTCTAGGTGGGTGCACCTTAATTCGACTCGCTTATCCATGAAACCAATATGCACTATGGTTAGATTTCACACTACAAATTTTTTTCCATGCATTTATATTCATTGTACCTCTCTTATTACTAGTTTATAAAGGGGAACTAAGGAAAACCACTTTATGGTCCAAGAGTTGAGTTTTGAGCTATAGCTTTAGCTTTCTATTTCAGATTTAATATAAAATCAATGATGATGTTTTGAATATTTATATTAGAATGTTTGTTGTTTTAATTATCAATGGCATGTGTTTGTAGGCTAAAGTAATCTATAACATAAATTTTTATAAGTGTTTCAACTTTAGTGATCTATAGTTTTAGGTTAGTTTCTAGGGTGCAAAATCTTCTCAACATGGTCAAATGTTTTATGGTATTAGAGTGAATTTAATGAAACATTCTAGGAATTTTTGTATCTATAGTAGGGATGCTACCTATGATAGGGTGATATTGAAAGGTTTTAGGGATGAAATGTTAAATATGTGTTCTTTATAATATCATTGTGGTCTTGTGATAGGTTTCTTTTTGCTGACATATTTTTTTTAGCAGTTTGTTCCAGGAGCAACAGTATGACTACATTTAGTCTTAGATATGAACACAAATTTTAAATTTCCCTCTAACTTCATCCCATGGATGTGTTAAGCATAGATGATGTTGGAAGACCATGATCTTTGGTATTCTATGGAGATGGTAGAGTCTACCAATCATGTGTTGTTAGTAGAACATAAAACGAAGATGGAAAATAATTAGGGGTAACACCCCTAATTCCAAGGATTCAAACAAAAATTTTCATTAAAACTATGCTTTTTGTAGATGCATTGCAGAGAAAAATGTCATCACCTTTCCATATGGAACAAAATGGACCCTGGAAAACGACCATTTGTACTAGATATGCTTACTCAAGTTGAGGAAATGCTCATAGAAAGAGTGAATCCAATAATGCAAGTAAACCACACAAGTGGTGGACAATACAAATATAGTATTCACACTATCAATTTCCCATAGTACATGAGTACAATTGTCACTTACTTGCCTCACCAAATTGAGGACTTGGACATCTTGCTTGTGAGAAGGAAAAAATCTTACCAAATATATTATGATTTTTTTGTTAGTAGATATCGCATTATGGAAAGTTTGAAGTATAAGTTAGAACATGATTCTTATTATAAGGATGTCCAACTAACCTAACCATAATTTCTTATTTTCCTACTGAACTTACAAACATACCTCCCATGATTCACCTTGTCACAAGTAATATTCAAGAAACACAAAAGAGCCACATAGAACTTCATGAGGGATACAATGCCTCTATTAACCCACAAGACTAGAAACCATTATATTTTGTATACATGCTCCCAAATGCATGTAGAGAGGTAGAAGAAATAAGGATCTACTTGTAATCTACATATTACATATCCACTAATTCCATTGATTGACCACTTGTTGGTTTGTCACCTATCAATGAATACAACACAAAGAGACTCTTTTATATGGTTTTCCCCACCCCCTTCCCCTTAGGGGATACCATGTTCAAATAAACATGAATTAAGGAAATTGAAATGCAATATTATGCTTCACACCTATTCAATTACCATGATAATAGATTTGGTAGACCTCCTAGATTTTTTCATTTCTTGTACAACTTTATGATGTGCCATCATAGCCAAGCAAAAACTATTGCCTTTATGAATAAAAACATTGAGTACAATTGGCCAACATATATTCGAGATATTTTCCATGACTTTCAACACTACCTAACGACACACTCACATAACAACTTATGCACTCCAACATTGTTCTTTACACTTAGTGCAACAATCACCAAATGGAATTACTTACACAAGGTCATGACCGACAAAGCTCCATATAATGAAAATGAGCAATGTGATTTGAGAATTCAAAAAATTATCATAAACCCACATCTCACATATTTGTATGTGCACCATAGATTCACAATCTTTCATGAAGAGGTCTGGGAGAAATGCCTCCATGCAAAATAATACTAGTACAAGTTAGACATCTAACCCTATTTCCCACACTCTTATTAATTAAAACTCTTGTCTTCACATGCATCTTCTTATAATTATTGTTTCATGTTGGTATCAATGGAGGAATATATGGTCCACCCATATTCATAGTTTCATATGGTTGGAAAATGCACAATATATGAACACACTTTATTGGGAGGAACTAATTGGTAAATTCTACAAAATATTTATTTGATAAATATGTTATATCTTGAAACTCATGATATATCCACCATAGGAACATCCAATTCCATAAATATTAATGATACCTACATGCTAAGAATAGTATAAATATTCACATCCAATCCACTTCAATACTATGAGGAACTATTTAATCATGTTCAACAACACACAAAATGCAATGAATATTCATATTTGCAAAAGAAAGGTTCCACCCTTAACTGTTGGTATAAAGTTCCATGGGAGTTTCATGCTACATCTACCATGTTCATTGACAAGCATGATCATAAAAAATACAACCCTACTAAAAATGATGTTCTAGATTAAACATCCACAAATATGATATATTTACTTCCAACATGTTCTCTCTCATCATGTTGTGCTAAAGTACATTTCCAAGTATGCATTTAAAGAAAAGGAAAATTCAGAAATTTATCATCATATGCTAACCAAAATACCCCAAGTTGCGGATACACAAGACCCTGTTGTAATTGCAATTCAAAATTTCTTTACAAAAACTATTGTTGAACATGATCTAGGATCATAAGAAACATGCCATATGATAAAAAAACTTCCCTTAACAAATTGTAGTCAATAATGTCTTTCCTTGAATGTGATTCAAAATATTTTAGGCATGTCCCACTTGATGCAAGTGAYACTCTTTCAGCACCAASACTCAATGGCACATACATGAAATGACCTATTTCTCTAGATCCATTGCCACTTATTGATGTTGCAAGAAATTGGTCCTTTGATGCTCTTCAGACAAAGGAAAAGTGGAAAAAAAGGGAGCACACCATGATTGTCCATGTTTTTCACCAATACTTTACAATTCCTTCTATATATTCAGATTGTTATAGCCTTGAGGGTTAGCTCAAGCAGCGTTGAGCCAGATGTGAGATATATCCCCTGAAGTTGCGGAGGTCAAAATTTCAACTCCCTTAATCCCCTCGAGGTTTGGATCCATACTTAGGGTCGACGGTTACCTTGTTTACCATGCATGGATCACGGGGAAGTACTTGAAGGTTTTTTCACATGATGTTTTCCCTAGGAAAAAAAGATGTAGATTATTATTCCAATTTTTTTTGGAGTGATATCTTTCTCTACAAACATTTTCATAGTATTCCCATTGACATTGGTTTCTCCAATTAAGAAATTATTGAAAATTCGGAACAGATAAAAAACTCATATAATCCATGGCATATTAACTAAAAACTTGAACAACCTCAAAACAATGATTCTATAGATATTCTTGATCATGAAATGCATGTCAAATGTCCCATAGAATTATATGAATGGGAAATCCTATATCATCTCCACTCTAGCAACACCATCCAACTTAGTGACCTCAACATGCTTGGTCATCGTGAATTTAACAACAACCATGATTGAAACTATTCCTCTATCCTTGCATACTTACAAGAGACAATGATACATTTCATAAAATTCAATTGCTTAAACCACCAATTTCAACATGTTCAGTGTTAACTCTTCCATTCCCCCTTCACAAGACTCTTTATCCCCCACCCAACACTTAGCTTACAACATTGTTCTAACCCACTTTACAAAAAATGAAAAAAACCCTACACTAATAATGATCATCCACGATACTATGGGCATATAAAAGTCATTCTTAATTGGATGCATTAAAGTGCACTCCTAATAACCTCAATCAATAAAATCAATCCCTTGTTACAACTTACTCTGATTAGTGTTGTAACAACCTTTAACATACAACAAAGTTGAATGCTTGTTCTAATTTAAAAACTTGCATTCCATTGAACATTACAATAATTCCTTTATTGGCAGTCAACTCTCTTAGTACTTTACTTTTGTTATTCCAAGGTCCAATTTATCACTTTCAATCACAAAGGTTTTCTTGGATTTTTTGAATTTTCATATACTTGAATGGGAGGTTTCCTTTTTCTAATTTTACGAGTTTTGGTCAAACCATTGAGAACTGAAGTTGCATTTTGAAATCTAATTGAACATTTATATGCTTGGATTAAGGTTTCCAACATTGCCTTATCATGCTACTTACTTTGAAAACATCTTCATAATTATAAGACGTAAGTTAGGTATGAGCTATTTGTTACCTCTTTATTCCCTTTTATTTTAATGGTATCTATATTTTGTATTGATCATTTAATGAGGAATTACCCCGGAACTGATGCCATTAGACACAGACTCAATCCTAAGTCCAACTAAGGAGAAACAACAGCACACACTAATTAATCTAGGAGTCAAGCATGCAAACAAAACTTCTCACAAAGAAGCTCTAGTTGTTGATGGAATCCAACATCGCAGGATCGATGCGTGAAGGGGTTGAGTTTCAGCAGGTGGGAAAGTTACATTGACAACCTACTTAACGAACTAATGCTCTGGTGCAAGTTGCCTCACCGAGCAGTGGGAAAACCTCCAAGGAGTC
Organism: Picea glauca; assembly: GCA_000966675.3. NCBI lineage: Eukaryota > Viridiplantae > Streptophyta > Pinopsida > Pinales > Pinaceae > Picea > Picea glauca. The sequence continues at coordinate 997,120 of JZKD02S2261716.1, forward strand.
TGAGTGAGTCTATCCAACGTCAATCCTAGGTACAACACCACCTTCCTTGTGTTGTCACCTTGGGTAGGAAGTCTAATAGAGTATGGCCTCTATGGTACCACCTACTATACTAAAGCAGAGGGGGGGTAGTCGACAATCAACACCAATACCAACAAAGAAGGTTTGATTACTCTGTTGGCCCCAACGTGACCTCGTGCTTGACCCTTGTGTTAGAAGGGCTTCCCAAAGTCAGTGATATAGCAACTGGATTTCACTCCCTAACTGCTTTATGTTTTTTTAGCAGCTTTGGAAAGTTATTCTCACAATCCTATTCCAAATATCTACACCTAAGCTAAGATGGGTTTGAAGAGCTCTATAAAAGTTTCTAGATAAATTTTAATTAGCGCTTGATTTTAGGTTGTTGTTACTCAAAGGAGTGGTCATGAAACTGATGGTGTTTCGACTCGACTCTTTAAACCATGGAAGAGGAAAATGAAATGAAAGAAATGAAAACTAGCTATGGGAAGGAGCAAGAGGTTTTAAGCAAAGAAATAATTTCTTGATATTTTACTATGTGTGCACTGCTAATGACATAAAGTATGAGCTAATTATCCAGATAAATGGAAGCAAAATGACCCAAATTTTAAAAATACCATGCAAATGTCATAGTTCATTTAGTACACCTATACAATATTGAATCAAATGTCATCATTTCTAACATAGTAAACTTTTATGATTATAGAGACCACCATACACATATTAAATACTCATAAGGATCACGGGGGCTTCACCTTGTTGACAAATATCTTATCATGTTCATTCATAAAGGGGTTTTTTTAATTATGAACCCACATGTGAATAAATGTGTTCATGTCAAACACTGAAAAGAACAATGTAATAAAGAAAAAATGATACAAATCCTTGTTTCATAAGAGGAATGTCACATAAGGATTTCAAATTTTTATGTTCTCTTGAAATTCTTAACCTTTCCAAGACATAAGAGGTGTAAACATGGCAATATTAGTACCCAAGAAATCTATGTTCCTACAAAACAAAGGTTAACAAATTTCCTTAAGTAGGGAAGGGAGCCCAAGAAAAGTGTAGTCAATACAAATAGTTTGAAATATGAAATTATGACCTTTCTTTCAGATGTGATGAATATGATGGAGGCTAATTTTGCTAAACAAACATAAACACTTCAATAAAAAAATCAAGCCGTGCAAAACAAGATTGTGTAATTAGAAAGGAAAAATCAACAAGACAAATTCAACAAAGAGGAAATAATGGTTGGGATAAGTCTAGGCAACCTTAATACAATCGAGGAGTTCCAAATCCATTGGGTGCTAACAATGTTGTTGACCATGAAATTTTACCATGGTGCAATCCTTGTGGCCTACCACATGATCAAAATACTTGCATGGTATCCAAAGAAGTTTTTCAACAAGTCGGTGAGATTAACAAGGATGGACCTAGTGAMTTAAACAACTATATTGTGGGTGAGTGSCCTAACATSATCAATAATGTTTCCAAATCTCCTAATGARAAATCRAAAGGAGTCAAGGGAAAGGGTCTAKATTTAGTTACCATTGCTAGAGATTTAGCACCCAAACCATCCCACGAAGMGATAAGAAGGASGATCTKAGAGAAGGATTGGGTCACATATCAATGAAGGSRTATCATTAATGTCCAAATGGGATATGGGATCCATGACTAGGTTATTTATGAACCAATAATTAGTATTAATGTCTAACCAATGTCAAGGGAGAGAAATAATGGCCTTATGTCCTAAATGAAGATTCTTAAGTCAATCACAAAAAAGAAAAACCATGAAGATTCTCAAGTTATTTCATTGAAATCATCCTTGAACCATGATACATGACCTTCATAGGGTATCTTTGGCCTACTAGAGGGATATGGGTGCCATTATTAAACCACAAAAAAGGCCCTAAAAAATAACATCTCTCGGTTCCACACATGGCATAGTTATTGGGTACATCATGGTTAGGGTTTTGTAGCACTTGAGTGGGATATGAGGGCCTTAAATGTCACTTCTTAGGCTCAATAACCATTCACAACACCTAGAAACCACAACACAATCCCTCTCTAGGGGGTCCTTAGCATCAGAGTTGGATAAGGACACCATTAGGAGGTTGTTTGCAGTAAGCACAGGTAGAGAGGCCTTAACCAAAACGTCACTCATTTGTAAGATTCCTTGAAGGCATCCAAGGTGGATACAGGTGCCATGAGTAGGTTTGCTTCCCTAGAAATGGGTCTTAACACCTAAAAATGGTTAACGGGGGAGTAAAGGATGTAAGCCATAATTGAACTTTCTCAAGCTCATGTGCCATGAACAACACCTAGAAACCATGACATGAGCTCTCACTTCAATGTCTTTGGCCTAATATTTGGTCATGAGTGCCATTTACATGTTTTGTGGTGCCACTGAGCCCTCGCCGCTCAGCCACTCTCACTAGGACCTTCAATACTTTGGCCCGAAGAGTTGTAGCCTCTTCTATCCCGTATCAGGACCTTCAGTCACCCACAGGATACGTTGATGATCTCCCGGCATCTATCTCAGGAAATCGGGTCTCGCGATATCGCGAACCCTGCATGCACGTTCTCGTGCAACTCCAAATCCCGAACCCCGAACTCCGATGGGTCAAAGGTCAACACTCCTTCCTTATCGGGGATTTCCTATCGGGATATCGCCACTCGCGATGTCAACCGCCTGGCTTTCCAAACTCTAAGCTCCGAGGTACCGATCCCCCGATGTGAAGCCACCTGTCCTCCACTCGCTTCCAGGGTCCCACGCTGCCATGTCACTTTGGGATTTCGTGGATCATGAATCAATGATACAAGTGTCCCTTGGTGTCGAAAACCCCGAACGTCGAACCCCGATCCTTAGGGATCCTTCGACGCATGTCCCACCAAATCAGCGGTTCCGATTATATCGGGAAATCGCTACTCGCAATTTCGACGAGTATGAAACTCTTGCTCTCGTAAACCCCGATGTGCCGATATTTGATGGCAATGGGTTCTCCCTGCACTTGAGGGTTAATCCCTCGCTACTTCTCCCAGATCTGATGGTCTGCGGAACTTCGCGATTCTCCACAGCGATTTCTAGTCGTCGATTCTCTTCCTTGAGAATTTCCCCTGCTCCAAAGCTCCATTTCTGTTCGAGCCACTCTTGGATCCTCCTCCGACTGTATCAAGAAGGAACTCTTCCCCCCCTGAACTTGTAGACTCTAATTCCCTCAGAGACTTTTCGCACACTCTATGCGCACGATATTCAACAATTCTCTAAGTGTCGAATTCTTTCCAGTCCGGTGCAATCATAGTCACAGTAAACCCTAGCCTTGGCCTGCACTTCCCCTGCACGGCTCTGTTAACCCAATTCACTCCTGGGCAGGTGATAACAAGAGTTCAACTATCTAGCCTCCTCAACGCACTCTATGCGGAGGAATTCAACTGCACTCTATGCAGGAATCTCCTGGCTCAGACAGAGAAACAATTGAAAATCATTCTCCTCTCTCTTAGACTTTAGGCTTAGACCTTTGAAATCACATGCACATCATATTCAAAAGCAATTGCATAGAAAGAAAGCAAACATTTACAAGCACACAAGCACATATACATAGAAACAGCACCAGTCATGGAATTGAATCAAAACTCTTTCTATTAATCCAATCTGTACATGAGGGCTCTCCACAAGTTCTATGCTTGCTCTTCTTCTTGCTCTTGTATGAATGAATGATACAATGTACAAAGGAGGGTGTCTATATCTGTTTTCCCTCTTGAAAACTAAAACTATCAAGTCTACAATTAAATTCCTATCTACTTGCATCAAATCTATTAAATGCATCTTCCTATCTGCTAAGGACGTGAGATTATCTGCTCAAGGTCCATTTACAATGTACAGGTGCACTTCATTAAATTCACATATAAATGTTTGGCACACAATATCAAGGTGTTTCAAAATTTCATGCTGGTGCTGTCCAGCTGTCTTCTTTGCTCCATGCGCTGGCTCACTTGATGAGATGTGGATGCTCCTGCATCATACTCCTCGGCTCGAAAGATTTCATGGGCTCTTGTCCATGAGCTCCTACACGGTGTGTCCATGCTTCTATATTGTTGCTTCATTTTCCCAGCTGACATCCTCCACTGGGTGATTATTCCATTTCACCAGGTATTCAAAATATTTCTTTCTCCTGGTCTTTCTGCCCACTCGCTTGTCCAGTATGTACTCCATCTGAGGCTTCTCGGCTACTGGTAGTTTCTTCTACCATTGAATCACTGGTTCCTCAGTTCCAGTGCCTGTTTTTGCAGCCTTGTATGGGTATAAATCCGAAACATTGAATATTGGAGATATCCCGATGCCTTCTAGCAACTCAATTTCATATGCATTCTCCCCAAATTTCTTCAGGATTCTGCATCGCCCAATTTTCTTCATCTTGAGCTTGTTATATGTTCCCCTTGGGAACCTTTCCTTCCTTAAGTGCGCCAGAACCATGTCCCCAACTTCAAACTGAAGTTGCCTCTTCTGCTGGTCGGCTCTGCGCTTATACTCCTAATTCGCTTTCTGCAGTCCCTGCTTCACCTTCGTGTGAAGTTCCTCCATCGCTTCGGTGAATTCTTCAGCACTCGCACTGCTAGCTAGTTTCACCCTATCCTGACTCCCTGAGCTCAGAAACTCCCCTCGGCTGTGTCCCATACAAAATCTGAAATGGAATTTTTCCTGTACTCCAATTCACCGAATCATTGTACGCGAATTTTGCCTGTGGTAATATCTGGTCCCAACTGCTATGGTGCTCGGTCACCAAGCTTCTCAATAGATCCCCCAGACTTCTGTTCACTACCTCAGTCTGTCCATCCGTCTGCGGATGGTAAGCCGAACTAAATGCCAAATTAGTTCTCAGCTTCTTCCATAGCGTCCTCCAAAAATGACCTATGAATTTTGTATCCCTGTCCGAGACTATGCTTCTCGGCAGTCCATGTAATCGGACGATCTCTTTGAAAAACAAGTTGGCGATGTGGGTCGCATCGCTGGTATTTTGACACGGTATGAAATGTGCCATTTTCGAGAACTTTTCCACCACCAAAAAGATGGAATCAAATCCTCTCTGTGTCCTCGGCAACCCCATAACAAAATCCATGCTAATGGCCTCCCATGGCCTCTCGGGTATAGGCAATGGTTGGTAAAACCCCGTGTTCTATTTTCGGCCCTTCGTGTGTTGACAAATCCTGCATCTATCAACAAACCTCTTTACATCTGCTCTCATTCCTGGCCAGTAATATGATTCGCTCAGCTTCGCGAATGTCTTGTCATGTCCAAAATGACCAGCTAAGCCTCCGTTGTGCTTTTCCTTCACCAAATTCTCCCTCATGGAGCAATTCGGTATGCATAGTTGATTGCCTCTGAACAACAATCCATCCTGGATCATGAAATCTATCAAAGGACTCTGATCCCTGAGAAATGGGTTCTCGGATGCTTCATAAGCTTCTGCAAATTCTGCGTCACCTGCATACATATCCTTCAGATTTTCAAAACCCAACGTCTTGACTCTGAATTCCTGCAGCAACAAACATTTCCTGCTCAAAGCATCTGCCACTTTGTTAGCAGTTCCTGAAATGTGCTTAATGACAAATGTGAAATTTTGCATGTACTCTACCCATTTTGCATGCTTCTGGTTCAACTTTTCCTATTGAATCACGAATTGCAATGCATGATTGTCATTGTACAATACAAATTCCTTGGGTATTAAGTAATGCCTCCACTTCTTCAATGCCTGTATGATGGCATAAAATTATTTATCGTATGTGGAGTATTTCAGCTTTGCGTCGTCCATCTTCTTGCTGAAGTATGCCACAGGTCTGTCATCCTAACTCAAGACCCCTCCAACAGCGTACCCACTCTCATCACATTTCACCTGAAATGTCTTCTGAAAGTCAGGCAACACTAACACTGGTCGCTCTGTTATCTTTCGCTTCAAAAGATTGAAGCTCCTTTCTGCCTCTGCTGTCCAACGAAAAACCTTATGTCGCTTCTTTACGGTATCCATCATCGCGGCACTAATTCCGCTGAAATTCCGAATGAATTTCCTATAGAAACTAGCCAGTCCATGGAAACTCCTCGCCTCGAAAAAATTTCTCGGTGATGGCCAATTCCTGATTACTTCCACCTTCTCAGGATCCATCTTCAACTCATTCGCCGAAATCACAAAACCCAAATAAATGAGTTCTGTCTACATGAAGGAACACTTCTTCAAATTTATCAGCAGCTTCTCCTGCTGTAGCCTTTTCATCACAATGGCCAAATGTTTCAAGTGTTCATCCTTGGTCTTGCTAAAAATCAATATATCGTCAAGATACACGACCACAAATTTTCCGATGAATTCCCACAAGACTTCATTCATCAGTCTCATGAATGTGCTCAGTGCATTTGTCAAGCCAAACGGCATGACCAGCCGTTCGTACAAACCCTCGTTTGTTTTGAATGTTGTCTTCCATTCATCTCCTTCCCGTATGCGAATCTGGTGATATCCTCTCTTGAGATCAATCTTCGAAAAATAATTTTCCCCACTCAGGCAATCCATCAGATCATCTATTCTCGACAGTGGAAATCTGTACCTGATGGTAATCTTATTAATCACCCTGGAGTCTGTAAACATCCTCCAGCCTCCATCCTTCTTCAGACTTAGTACTGTCGGAATAACACACGGACTAAGACTTTTCCTCACCAGTCCTTTGTCCAGCAAATCCTGCACCTGCTTTTTGACCTCCTCTTTCTCTTGAGGTGTCAACCTGTACGCTGCCTTATTCGGCAAACTTGCTCCTGGTATGAGGTCGATGTGGTGACTCACACTCCGCATCAGTGGCAACGAACGAGGTAGTTCGTCCACGATGATATCAGCGAACTCTCCCAGCAGTTCCTGAATCTCCTCTAGCAAGTCATCCACTCTTGTGCTAGTCAGGACAATTCTCGGTTTCTTGACCACAAAGAATTGTGGATCTTCATTTTTCTCCATCTCCATGAGAAGTTCCTTCCCACTCATGAGAAGTATCATGCTGCTCACTTCCGGCTTCACTTCTTTATCCTTTATCAGAAGCAATTTATGGGTTCTCCCATCCTTCTCCAAGGTGTATGTGTTCATTCTCCCATCATGAACAACATTTCTATCATACTGCCATGGTCTGCCCAATAATACATGATATACATCCATGGGAATAACATCACACAGAAGTTTATCTTTATATTCACCAATTTTAAATTCAACCAAGCATTGTTTCGTAACACTTACCTGGTGTCCTTTCTGCAACCATGATACTTTATATGGACTCGGGTGATTGGTCGTTTCCAGCTCTAGATTTTCCACCATCTCGTTCGAAACAAGATTATCGGTGCTTCCGTTGTCCACTATGACCTTGCATTTCCAGCCCTTGGTCTTGCATGTGGTCCTAAACAGTCTGCATCTTTGCGCTATGTCCTCCACCTCCTTCTTGGGTTTCAGAAGGATCTTATGCATTGTTAGTGACTTCCCACTTCCGGTGTCTTCACTCTCAGCATCACGCCTCTGTGCCTCTGTGATGTGAGCTTCTCCTCCGGCTTGCTTCTTCTCTGGACACTCAAATGATTTGTGCCCATTCTTCCCACATGTAAAACATGTGATCACTCCTCCTCTTCCTCTACCTCGACCTCTGGTACGAGGAAGAACATTCGCATCAACGTAATCTCCTTGCTGATCCTCTTGCTGTCTTCTCCGTTCAAGTTGTGGCTGCCTCTGCTGTGAGGTTCCACCTCTTTCAGTCTTACCCTGAGGTCTCCTCCACTCCTCCTTGGGCTTCTAGGTTCTTTCTTGGGCAATTGCCTTGCCTCTAGGCTGGCTTCTACCTCGCCCTCGCTGACCTTGTCTTCGGCTCAGCTTCTCCTCGGCTTTCAAAGCCAATTGGTAAGCATCTTCAACAGTTATGATGACTGCCATGCTTAACTCATCCTGAGTGTCATACCTTAGACCATTCAGGTATCTCGCTACCTTCTCATCATCGCTCTCCTGATGATGAGCTCTGATATTGAGTCTGTAGAACTCCTCGGTGTACTCTTTCACCGTCATCAACTTCTGCCTCAGGTTCTGCATCCGCCTAAACAGTGTGATCTGGTAATCTCTAGGGATGAACTTCACTTTCATCTTAGTGATCATCCTATCCCAGCTCTTAATTTTTTTTTTTCCTTTGGAATGTCTGTCTGCCTGCAGCTCATCCCACCATAAGGCTGCATGACCTTTCAATTTGGTAACAGCATGCCTTACCTTCTTGTCCTCTTCGATATCCTCATAATCGAAGTAGGTGTCGAGTGCTCAGATCCAATCCAACAACTCTTCTGCATCTAAATTCCCCTCATAGACGGGAATGTCCATCTTGGTATTCAAGCTCATCCTGGAGATGGCTCTAATCAACAGCTCGGTTGAAGCATCTTCTGCTGTGACTTCTTCTGCATCATGTCCAACTTCCTCTTCCACCTCGGAATCACTGAACTCTCCAGTGCCGACTCCGTGTCTCTGCGTTGTCTCCATCTCCTCAAGCCTTGCTCGGAGATCTCTCATCTGGCACTCTATCTCTGGGTTCCTTGCTGGTCTACCTCTTCTTCACGCGTCCCTGTCTTCACGATCAGGCGACTGCCTCTCCCTTCTCGGTGGCATGGTGACTTTTCTGTCTCTTCTACAGAAAGCAAAGATACACCTGCTCTGATACCACTCTAGTGCCATTGAGCCCTCACCGCTCAGCCACTCTCACCAGGACCTTCGATACTTTGGCTCGAAGAGTTGTTGCCTCTTCTATCCCATATCGGGACCTTCAGTCACCCACAGGATACACTGATGATCTCCCGACAACTATCTCAGGAAATCGGGTCTCGCGATATTGCGAACCCTGCATGCACGTTCTCGTGCAACTCCAAATCCCAAACCTTGAACTGCGATGGGTCAAAGGTCAACACTCCTTCCTTATCGGGGATTTCCCTATCGAGATATCACCACTGGCGATGTCAACCGCCTGGCTTTCCAAACTCCAAGCTCCGAGGTACCGATCCCCCGATGTGAAGCCACCTGTCCTCCACTCACTTCCAGGGTCCCATGCTACCACATCACCTTCCGAATTTCACGGATCACGAATCCATGATACAAGCATCCCTTGGTGTCGAAAACCCCGAACGTCGAACCCCGATCCTTAGGGATCCTTCGACGCATGTCCCACCAAATCAGCGGTTCCGATTATATCGGGAAATCGCTACTCGCGATTTCGACGAGTATGAAACTCTTGCTATCGTAAACCCCGATGTGCCGATATGTGATGGAAATGGGTTCTCCCTATGCTTGAGGGTTAATCCGTCGCTACTTCTCCCAGATCTGACGGTCTGCGGAACTTCGCGATTCTCCACAGCGATTTCTAGTCGTCGATTCTCTTCCTTGAGAATTTCCCCTGCTCCAAAGCTCCGTTTCTGCTCGAGCCACTCTTGGATCCTCCTCCAACTGTATCAAGAAGGAACTCTTCCCCCCCTGAACTTGTAGACTCTGATTCCCTCAGAGACTTTTCGCACACTCTATGCAAACGACCTTCAACAATTCTCTAAGTGTCGAATTCTTTTCGGTCCGGTGCACTCACAGTCACAGTAAACCCTAGCCTTGGCCTACACTTCCCCTGCATGGATTTTTTAACCCAATTCACTCCTAGGCAGGTAAGAACAAGAGTTCAACTGTCTAACCTCCTCAACGCACTCTATGCGGAGGAATTCAACTACACTCTATGCAGGAATCTCCTGGCTCAGACAGAGAAACAATTGAAACTCATTCTCCTCTCTCTCAGACTTCAGGCTTAGACCTCTAAAATCACATGCACAACATATTCAAAAGCAATTTCATACAAAGAAAGTAAACATTCACAAGCACATAAGCACATATACAGAGAAATAGCACCAGTCATGGAATTGAATCAAAACTCTTTCTATTAATCCAATATGTACATGAGGGCTCTCCACAAGTTCTCTGCTTGCTCTTCTTCTTCCTCCTGTATGAATGAATGATACAATGTACAAAGGATAGTGTCTATATCCGTTTTCCCTCTCAAAAACTGAAACTATCAAGTCTACAATTAAATTCCTATCTACTTGCATCAAATCTATTAAATGCCTCTTCCTATCTGCTAAGGACGTGAGCTTATCTGCTCAAGGTCCATTTACAATGTACAGGTGCGCTTCATTAAATTCACATATAAATGTTTGGCGCACAATATCAAGGTGTTTCAAAATTTTGTGCTGACGCTGTCCAGCCGTCTTCTTTGCTCCACGTGTTGGCTCACTTGATGAGATGTGGATTCTCCTGCATCATTTTTCATACTACATATGGGTCTTGGGGCCTTGCCCATGGTTGTGGTAGGGAAACAAGCCTCAATCCCTTAACCATGTTCAAGGCAGGGAAACAAAAAATCAAGCCCCAAACATATCATATCTATCTCAAGCACCATGAACAAGTCCTCAAGTCACCACACCAGACCATGGATGGGTCACAAGACCTTAGCTATCATCAAAGAATTAAAACAAGTGCCTTATAATATTGTTGAAGATTTTGAAGCTAATCAAGAGCCTTGAACAAGTCCTCAAACCAACATAACAAAACTTTGGCCTTTAAGAGGGATACATGCATCACAATTAGGTTTTTTACATTGAAAATGGGTGTAGAGGCATAAACATGGAAATTTGGAAACAATGGCCTAAAGCCCTAACTAAACATTCTCAAGCTCAACCACCATCGACAACACCTAAAAACCATGACACGAGTCCTCTCTAGGGAGTATTTGGCATCCAAGTTGAATATGGGTGACACTATGAGGTCTTCTTGATCATCATGGATGGGTATTAGGTTCATGACTATATTTCATGAAAGGAAACAAGAGTCTTAAACCCTAAACCTTGTTTCTCAAGCTCAAGAACCATAGACAAGTAGTCAAACCACCACATATGACCTATGTAACATATCATTCACCTCCAAGTGGAATTTGGGCACCATGAATAAGTTAGTTTTGAACCAAGAATGGGTCTCAAGGTCTAACCAAGCTCAAGGGAGGGAAACAAGGGACTTGCTCCCTAAGTGAACATTCTTAGGCTTAAATTCTATGAACAACAACTACAACCCACACAACTTCTCGGGATATAGTGTTGGACGAGTCCTTGAGCCATCACATAGGACCCTTGTAGGTTATTTTTGGACTATTTGAGGGATACAAGTACCATGATTAAACCAAAAAATATGCCCTAAATAAAAATGTGTCAGACCCCCCATTAGGAATGGTTCTCAGGGCTTTAGTTGGTGTTCTTTAGAATCCAAACCAGGATATGGTGCCATGAGTAGGTTTTGTACAATATAAATGGGTCTTGAGGGTTTAACATGGTTAAGGGGGAAAGAAGGGTCTTAAAACCTAACCGAACCTTCTTGAGCTCAAATGCAATGGTTAGGGGAGGAAAATACTTGGACCTTATTCCCTAAACATCACTTCTTAGGATCAATCACCATGAAAAACACCTGCAAATTACCATAACACAAGCTCTATATAAGGGGTTTTTAGCATCAGAGTTGGATATGGACTCCATTAGGAGGTTTTTTGCACTGATTATATATAATAGGACCTTGACCATGGTCGAGGAAGGAAAACAAGTGCCTCAAGATATTGTTGAATATTATTGAGCTCAAGAGCCTTGAATGAGTTCTTGAGCCAACACATGAGTCCATTGTATGGGTTTTTTTCAAGCCTATGAGTGGCATGTAGGAACTATTAGTAGGTTTTATGCATTGGAAATGGGTCTTAATTCCTAAACATGGTCAAGGTGGGAAACAATGAAATTAATCCCTAATTGAACCTTCAGGAGATCAAGTGCTATGAACAACACCTAAAACTATGACATGAACCCTCACTAGGGGATCCTTTTCTTGGGGGGTGGATATGGTTTCCATTAAGATGTTTTCCTCACTAAAAACAATCTCAATGTATTGACCATGATAATAATAGGGAAACAATATCCTTATGATGTAAAATAAACCTTCTAGGCATCATGTGTTGTGAGCAAGGCCTCAAACCATGGCACATTCCCTCTTTGTGAGGTCTTTTACCTTGGAGTGGTCTTCCGGGTGCTATTAGGTGGTTTTGTGCAAAATGGATGTGTTTAGAGGCCTTTACCGTGCCCAAATAAGGAAAATAAGTCCTCTGCCCTTACAAGAAGTTTTTAGTGTTAAATATTTCAATTTGAAACATGTCAGGGTGAGGAAGTCCTCTGCACCTTTATGAAATTTGGAATTTAAGAAGGATCTAAACTACTTACTTTATGAAATTTTAAATATTGTTTAGCTAACATATACCACTTAAATTTAAGAATTTAAGATTTCTATTTCTATTTCGAATAGTTTGCATTGGTTGTGTTGCTGGTGGACCATATATAAAAAAATGAGAAGATAGTAGAGACTTGGGAAAAAAAGGATTTTTAAGCATGGAGACTGAGTGCTTTAATGACATGGAATTTAGTTTGATAAAAGATATCCCACAACTTGGATTTCTCAAGACTGGCCTGGGCATCTTCATCAAGAGATTGAAAGAATAATAGATGATATTGTTGGAGATATTACACACCCACCTAGTTTCATATGTGGTGTATTCTCAAGTTTGCTCTAGGTCTATAGTGGCTTATGGTTATATTGAATAACAATTTATTTTCCCTATACATAGTGTCTCCACTAGTGAACTACTTAATAAATGGAGCACATATCTCTATCATAACTTCAAAAGTTGTGGATTGCATCATTGAATGTCTTTAAGTAAAACACAATGGAATGACATTGTTGTGTCAGAAAAATACCTATGCCATAGTCATATGCATCATATTCTATATCAAAAGGATGATAAAAGCATAGTAGTGTAAGCATAGGTGTAGTTCATAGCTTCAACATCTTCACTTCTTCAAAAACTTGTCATTGCACCTTGGTCTAGATGATGAACCCTTGTTTCCTCAAATTCCCTCTTAAGATTTGGTTAAGTTGTCTGGTCAAGTGTGAGAATCTTGGAATAAAGAATATATAGAAATTAACCAATCCCAAAAAAAATGAAGTTTTGTGATATTATTTAGCTCACAACTCATAAATGTGTGCATTCTTATTTAGGAAATGTAGTGGGTATGTGTAGACTTATTTAGACATCGGTCTTCATAAATGCCAATGACTTAGTCTTCCATAATGCACACTAAGTTTATTATGATAGCTAGGTAGGCCTAGTCACCCTCTTGGGTTGTGTGCCCTTTATCATGCTCCAATTTATCTTCCATAGGTTCTTTCTTTGTAGAGAACTTCATAAAATCACCATCAAGGAGAAGTTCCCTATTTCAGCCATTGATGAGATATTAGATGAAATGGTGTTGTGTTCCTTAGTAAGCTCAATATAAAGTTATAATATCATCAAAGTCTTGTTGCATAGTTGCATAAGTTGCATAAATTTGCATAGTTGCATAAGTTGTAGAAGTTGCATAAGTAAGCTCAATATCAAGTTGTTCATTGCATAGTTGCATAAGTTTCATAGTTGCATAGAAAACTTCATAAAATCAAATCCCTATTATTTTAAATGTAATGACTTATTTCTTGGTGATGAGCTAAGAAATGGTGTTCAAGGCATTTATAAGCCTCATTTGATGGCTCTAGAATGATTACAAGACCTATTTGATACATACATGAACCCAATACAATGACAAATCATGAGTAGGATGTCAAAGCCTATGGTATAAGCTTCTTTATATTAAAAAGAGAAAAGAGGAACCCCATTGGGAATTTCATCTTAGGTTTATCAAATCATGGAAGTATATGCATGCATCATTTAGGCCAAAGGGGTAATTTAGGCCAAAGATGCCAATGCATAGAATACTGGCTAAGCTATGATGTATACAAGAATTTGTGGTGTCTACTAGGTAAGGGGTTTTGTATTAGAGAAAGTAGGGGTAGGTTGGGTTTTTGAATTGAAAGTTCACTCTCATCTAGAATGTCCACCTGGATCACAAGACCTACATCCCCCTTCTACCATTGTTAGTGCATCTGACTCCATAACCCAATTTGTGGACAAGAATAATGCCCCAATCCATAGGCTACACTACATAAAAAAAAAATTGACTTGGGTGCAAAAGCTAATTGTGCTAAAAAGATTAACCCCCATAGTTTTGTACTTATACAACATAAAACATTGTGGTTTTGGATCAACCATGATCTATAGTGAAACTACTTTGAAAATTTCTCCATAGAAGATTAATATATACAATGTAGTGATGTGCTTTTTACCCCTTTTGCACTATTGTTGTAGTTTGACTATAATAAGCCATAAAAAAAAATTAAGATTCAAATGTTCAATTTAGGTGATTGGATTAGCTCATTTGAGCATGAATTTATCTTAAAATATTAGAATTTCTAATAAGTGTTTACAAAGGACTATATAGGAAAATAATTAACTACATTTAAAATGGAGAATGTGCAGTTTGGTTTACCTCTATTTAGCATTATTTATATGAGGTTTTCCTCTCTTATATTCTTTCCTTTCCATTGGACATTTATTCATAGTTAATGACTAAAGCACATGTTAGGGAAACATCATCATACCTTCAGCCTTGAAGAGGTGGATGCAATTTTGTAAAAATATTTTGGTTGGGTTAATTCTCCTTATGAGATTCATTTACATGTTGTAAGATGAGCCCCAACAAATATCCATGAACAAGGGGGTAACCATTGAAGAAGGCATGGAAGAAATACCCATTGAAGTGGAAATGAAACCCATTGAAGTGGAAATGGAAATGAAACAAAATTGAAACACATTGAAGTGGAAATGAAACTAAGATTGGGTGTGCATAGTGTCTCATGAAAATTAAACCAGTCAGAAATTACCAATTTTGGCGACATCTCCACTCCACGAGCTGGTCACTGTTAGGTTTGGCCAAATATCCTTCACTCTCTTCTCTATTTTCATGGAGTTTTGGCCTCTCTCCTCTGTCGTTGCGGGGTTTTGGCCTTTCTCCTTTGTCGCCACAGGGTTTTGCAGGCCTCTCTCCTCTGTCGTTGTGGGGTTTTTTCCTCCACTCTATCCTATGTCACGATGGCAGGGTTTTGCATTTTTGGGTTTTGATTTGAATAGGGTTTGCATTGTTTTGTTTTATTTATGTTTCATTTTTTTATTTTTTGTTTTGTTTTTTATTTTTTTTAATTTTTGTTTTTTTATAATCCATTCTTAATATAATTATATATATAAGACACATGTTGAAGCCATTCTTCCCATGAATTCTTATATATAAGTATATCATCAAAGAAAACCAATACAAACTTTCTAAGATAAGGCTGAAAAATGTTGTTCATGAGGTTTCGAAAAATGAAACGAGCATTAGTCAACCTAAAAGGAATCACCAAGAACTCATAGTGTCCCTCAAAATTGTGAAGAATTTGCAATTTAATATATGATCCACTTATGAATTAATTCCATAGGCCAAGTCATAAAAGTAAAATAATAACATAGAGGTGTTGAATTAGTTGATAAAAAAATAGTATTCTATGAGGTGTTGAATTCATATAGCATCATGTGTCCTTCAATGTTAACCAACCAAGTCTATGCTCTATTTCCTCTTTCAACAATCCCATTGAAGATGGGTGCCTTCTACTTTCTCAACTCATATCTCAACTTTTGACAATTAAGTGATTCTTCTTGGTTAGGTTTATCATCTATTGATGGTTTTTATAGGAAAATTTCCCTGCAGACAGATGAATATCCCCTTGGATTCTAGACCCCTAATACCAAGACAGAAAGATACAAATGGACAATAACATCCCTTTGAGATTTGTTTAACTAGAAAAAAGAGAGAAGGAGTAAAATTTGATCGTACCTATTTCTGGTGTTTGTCCTCGCTACTCCAATTCGAGCTTGATATCCAAACTCTTTCACATGGGTTGATACCTGCAAAACCACAGACTGCAAAGAGAGACAAGGAAACTCCTACTCTACCATGTTAGATTAAAAAAATTCATCTATAATAGACAAGCATATGTAAGATACACAAACTAGAAGTGAATAGGCCAAGTATATTGATGAGAACTTGAAAGAAACACTTACAATCATTGATGGTGTTGCAACAGCCTCTCCAAATCCTCCTCGTCCAACCTCTTGCTCAAAACATCCATGATCAGAATGACAATAATTTTGTTGATTATTTTCCTCCTTGTTCACCATGAGAATGCCTCCATTTATAGGCTTTGGGAAGCCGAACCACCTTGGTTATATTTGCAATTAGTTGAGGATATGACTCCATCATTTGTGGCATCTCCCTTAGATGCATCTTAAGGGTTAGATTCAAGGAAAAACAACTTTAATCATCCCTAGTTGTCCTTAGAGAAAAGGGGTATTTATTCCCATGATTTTCTCAACCAATCAACTCTCCTTTACAATGGGAAATAGAGCGCTACAATGCTCCCTACTAGATAGACAGAGAGCGCTAGCGCTCCCTGCATATGAGTAGGGGAGTGTTGATATTCCAAACAATTGTCAAGATGACTAATTCTCATAGAAAAACACTTTGTTTTGTCTGTCAAATGATGTGGCTTCTTCTTCTAACATGTTCTAGAGGATGTATCAAGTGTTTGCATGGTGTCATTCACAATGTGACACACACAGAATGAAAATGTGACGTTTAAGACACTTATAACAAAAGTGTGACACTTGCAAGAATGCAACATTATCAAAGTGAGGAATTTTGACGTGTAACAGATTCCCCCCCAAAGTGTAAAGTCAGAATATGAAAGTTAATGACCGAAACACTTTGTAGATTCTTTGAAGCAACGATATGGAGTTAGAGAACTTGGTAAAATTTGCAGACAACCATCAAAAAAATATTAATATGTGTTCCAATCCCAAGGCAGGCATACTTATGCTTGGGTAATAAATGACTCAAAGTATGGCCACCAATAAATACACTACGGATCCATGATGATATTGACTACAGGTATGGCCACTAGTGATACAATGTGGATCCATACTTCTATGACATAGACTAATCCTAGCCACGTAAAATACACAGTGGAGCTACGAGATGATAAGACATAGCCACAGACCAATACAATGTGGATCTATGTGACAACATAAGAATTAACATGTTCAAATGATTTCCTTCGCAGCCTAGAAAAGCAAATCTCATAATAAATGTTCAACCCAATGTCTTCATCCCAATCCCAACATAGTATGAATATAACCATGTGAATAGATGTCTTGATGTCAAACATGGTAGAAACCACTTGATTATCGGTCGTTGAGGTGAACCATTAACAAGTGTGAGGGAAATCACCAGTGATGTCAATGACTCCCAAGGTACTCTAGTACAATCCAGTGAATGTGAATAAGTGAGATGAGGTCAAACATTCATGGAATCATCCAATCAGATATCAATGATGTAAACCCACTTTTGGAAGTGAGGAGGCCTTCTATTGAGGCTTACAGGTCCCAAGGTACTAACTGGTTTCTAAGTCTAATTCTCGGATGATGTGTTGAAGTCGATAGGAGAAGACTCATCGAAGGACCACCTTGATGTATCTCCCATCATCGACACGAAACTGACACAGGAAAGTGATGAGATGGCGAACGAATTATAGACTGACACAGGTATGGAAACTGGTAATTTTGCAGATGGTTGACTCTCGAGGTGGATACTTCCCTTGAACACTAAGGCATGACATGAGACTTGGAAGCATAAATGCAGAGTGGACCAAAACATAATGCAACGGGTGTTGTTTCATTCTTCGGATGACTGAAAGGAGTGGAAAGACTCATAGGATTGGTTCAGTGCAGGGATTTAGTGGATTATCCAAGTCTTTAGGGTGAAGGTTAAAAACAAATGTCATGTTCAAGGGCGACTGCAAGAGTTGTTTACAAAAGTTCTCAAGAAACTTGACCCACTTCCTTCAATTTTTCCCCCATCCAAATAGATGAGTACCTCTTTTTAATTTAATGAGCTCGAGGAGGATAACACATGCTCAATATAACTCACCTTCAGTAACCACCTCTTCCATTGTTTAACGAACTAGAAGAAGTAAGAGTTCGTTCCCAAATGGGCCCTTCAATGTTTAGTTTAGCGAGTTAAGGGAAGAAAAACTCGGTGGTTTTCCATGTTTAGAGAGTCTGAAAATAACTTAAAGGAGATTCCAGGGTTGTCCTTTTTCGTAATGTTAGTCCCTGAGGTATGAAAAAGAGATAATTTTTTACTCGGAAGATGCCCTTTTTGAACCTTTTAATGAGCATGAAAGGAAGCAACATCACTCTCAAATCGTTTCACATTTAGAGAATCTGAAAAGAACTTAAAGATGACTCAAGGGGTTTCCTTTTTCGTATAACCTTTACGAGTCCGAAAAAGAGATAAAAGTATACTCGGTTACATTCTCATGTATTTGTGAGCATGAGAAAGAACAAAGATTATGCTCATTAGTGTTACAAGGTTATTGAAAGACGATGCTTCAAATCCTGTAAAAACAAAATGTTATGGGAATAATGCATTAGTAACTGCTCGAAAAAATGATTAAAAACCAAAAAATGACTTTATAATAAGGATATAATATTAAAATGAACCTATCAAATATCAAAATAGGTCAAAATTTCATTTTATCATTTGTTTTTTACCATTCTCCTCTAGATTTTGGATTTTCCACCTCTTTGAAATGTTTTTCGAGTGATGACTGTGGGAGTTGTGAGCGATCATTTCTAGATTCATCCAGACCAGGTTAGTTATCTCTTCCTCCTCATCAATTTTCATGGTTTTTTACTACATTGTAACCTTTATTTTGAGTGGTCTAGGCTCCTTAGGAATCCCTAGAGCGTCGAACCAGATCGATGCTCCCTCAAGGCACTGAGGGGAGCGCCGACCGATATTTCAGCGCGTTGGTGCATATGTCTAGGGAGAGCTTGTGCTCTATAGGTTTTTTTGAGGGAGCGCTAGGCGCATAACTCAAAATTCTTTTGACTTTTGGCTAAATAGAGGCATTTTTTCTCCATAATAGTTTGACTAATGATATTTAAATGTTGTATTTGCATATTTTATCTATAGCTAGCCATGATAGAGTGGAAGGAGTGCGAGCATGAGTTTGATGATATTGTCGCTCTCCAAGACCCTCAAGCGAGGGAGGCCTTGCGAAACTGTGGTTTGCTCGAACACTTCAAGCTTCAAAACATGAGAAAAGAAGTACTACTGCTTGAGTATTTGATTGATCTATGCTATGACATGGAGAAAGTGTTCTGCATTGGACAGCACATGCTTGAGATCGAACTAAATGATGTATACTTTTTGATGGGGATTTCGAGGAGAGGGGCACCCATTCTCTTGTCCAGAAACCGGGAAACTCCTCAACCAACTAAGGCATATGTTGTCGAGCATTGCATACTAGGATCACGGTTGCTGGGTAGACAGATTATGATAAAGGATGTGAGAGATTTAGCACTTCGATCCATTCTATTTTCCATTACCAAGTTGGTGGGGAGAAATAGTGCTCACTTGGCTTATAAATCACAGATCTATTATGTCTTACATTTTTTAGAACCCAGATTGTTCAATTAGAGTGTAGCGTTCCTCAGAAATGTCAAAGAACAAATATCCAAATGTAGGACCGGTAGACATAAATAGTTTGGATATGGTTCCTTTATAGTTTTGTTTTTCTTAGAGAGGGTCCCTCAGATGCAGCGATAGGTTTCATTGATATCACATCCTCTGACTGAGCCTCATATGGAGAGGTGGACCAGCCTATCCCCTAGGTTGGGGAAATATCCCTTAGCATTCATATTCAGTGCTAACTTCTTTGCATGGTGTAGGAGATAGTTGGTGGTTATTGACGATTTCCCCTACGCTAGGGTAGATTTCAGAGGTAGCGTTGACCTGGTACTTCCTGAGGGCATCCAATGGGATGCATCGAGTATGAAATGTAACCTTGCAACATACATTTTGTGTGTTTTTTATTTTATATGTTTTTGGGTTGTAGAATGAGGAATCTAAAATATTTTGTTTTCATCATGCAGACAGAGGTGAATCACGCCCATAGGAGATGTCAACATTGGGGCATCGTAGAGGAAGTAGTTGAGAATGATATTGCAGCGGGAGGGCTTCGAGAGGTAGAGAGGAACCTCTGGGATTTGACGATGGGTTTCAGACCCCTCAAGAGCTGAGATGTCCCTCTACACTTGCAGTGACATACAATTGGGGTTCTCGAAATCCTCAACCATTTGCTTTATCGGGCGACACAAGCAGTAGTGTGCTATGTAGAGAACAATGTGATACAAGAGGATGATTAGGGTCCTCAATTGATTTTTTTATTCTTTATGATGATACTATGGGCATGAAGGCCCCACTTTTTTGCCTCGTTATGTACATTTTGAT
>JZKD02S2261716.1:1021735-1041598 GCA_000966675.3 Picea glauca
TATTTTAATGTTTATTAAGTGTTTTTATTTATTTACTTTTTGTTTTATGGGTTTTGTGTTTTATATTGTTTTTATTTTATTTATTATATTATTGTTTCGTTTATGTTTTATATATGTTTATTATATGTATTATTTTTTTATTTGGTGTTTATTTTATTAAGTTTTATTTAATTTTAAGTTAATGTTTAATTCTAATACACTAACTTAATGGCTAACAATTTAATTAATTATTGTTAATTAGTTACAAGCCTAGGTTTTAATTAATTATTATTTAATTAGTAATTAACTTATTATTAACAACCCTAACCTAGTTTTGCTAATCTAACTACACTAATCTAATTAAATTAACTTTATTATGCCAATTAGTATTAAAAAATGCCACAAACATTTATTATTAACCTAATATTTTTTATCCTAAGCTTGTTTATTCATGTAGGGACAAAAACGGTGGAGGGGTGAAAAATGGAGGGTGAGGACATGAAGGGTTCGATAGGGTGATGAAGGATTGGGCAAAATGGATGGAGGCAGAAAGTGAAATCAACCGAGCCCAGTAAGCCAGATGTCTTCATCACGAGAGAATGTCAAATAGATAGTTGAAGAAACAAGTTGCCTATGATTATAGGACCCCAACATAGGCTCCACCTGGGGATGACAACTCTTTCAAGAGGTGACAAGAACCATAGAATTTTTGAACATGCATATCAGTGCTTTATCCATTGGGATGATCCCAAAACTTTATTCTGCAACCTATACCTATTCTATTCTTTCAACTAAAACCAAATCAAATTGAAGACTGAAATTTGAAATTGAAATTTTTTTGAAAGGGATGCTCAAAGAGCTGAGCTTATTTACACACTTCTACCTACCCTATAATGTTGAAAATCATGTTGAATCAAATAATACAAAAATGCCAATGAAGCCGGTTAAGTAGATGCTGAAACAAGTGGATTGCTTGACTAGTTTTCAACATAATCAAAAGGACATCTTCACCTTGTGTCCACAGAGTGAAAACTGCAAAGTTTAATGTCCACTGCTAAAGACATGATTGATAATTTAAGTTGAAAACATATTCCATGTATTCTTCTATGGGATCAGGAAAAACATGACCTATTTCTTGACTTTTGACAAATTTATGGTCATAATTGGGCATGGCACATATGCTTTTTACCTCATTATACAGTTCTTGAGATGGTTGCAAATTTTCTGCTGAACTTTGAAATGAGACTCCTGCTGAAACAGACCATGAAAGAGATTGCCTAATCATGTCTATATCATAACCTCTTTTAATTTCATATTTGGCCAATGAATCATGACTTTGACAACACAAGTCATCCAACACATTAGATATTGGATCCTGTAGAAATTGGGATGACCGCTTCATTGGTTCCAACATAAATTTCTGATTTTCTGTGTACTTATCATCCATGATATGATTAATTTTTTTCTTCAAAAACTGAAATGAATTGAAGGTTAATGGTATAGAGTTATAATTCATTAATTCATATTCAGTCTCAGGCTCTAAGATTTCATATGGAATTTGAAAATCAATGTAGCTCAAGGGCTGCAATTCTGGGTCTAGAACAACTTCTATATCATCAATGACATCTTCAACTGAGTGATCAGAACATTCTTCATCTTTACTATCGACAACTTGTTTATAATTTTCACTCAGAATTTGAAATGAAGAGAAACATAAAGGCATAGATCTTTCACTTACTCTGAGATTTGCTGCACTTTCCTCATTGTTGTCATGATTGTTGTGCAAAGGCTGATTTTCATATTTGATCTGTCACTGAGCTTCCTTCTCCCAACAACATGTTGTTGATTGATTTTAAGAGTCAACCTTGGTGTCATCATCATCATATTTATCATACTTGGGTAGATCATCCATGAAAGAAATGTCATCAAACATGCACATCATATCAATTGATTTCTCCTCTACAAGCTGATTTGGATTTTCATTTGTGTCCATGTTGTGAATTGAATACATGAAATAATCCTCTTCTGATATATGATACCAAGGGTGAGATGCAAAGTGTTTGGGAACAATGACCCTTTCTTTCTCTGTAATCAATGGAACATGATGTCTTTGAGCATCAATTTTTTCTCTTATGTTAATCCTATGCAACATTTCTTCCATGGTGCTTGCCAGAATGTCTAGCTTCACCTCTTAGGATATCAAATTCTCCTTTTCATTGTTCTTTCTGTCTTATGCCTCCAACTTTGACCTTTTGATCAACAAATGGGTTTCCACACTTATTTCACTATCTTGCATTTCTTTGAGCGTTGTGGTGTTTCTTTCCCTCAACTGAAATACCATCTCTAGATCAAAGGCATTTGGGTAGTGTAAGAGATCTAAACCAGGAGGTAGTCTTATATCAGCAGGCATGGAATTGTAAACTTGATTGAATCTAGCTGAAAATTGTTGCACTGTTTCTCATGGTTGTCTTTTCAAGTGATTATATTCTTCCAAAATGAGGAAGGGATTCCTCTTCATCACCCATTGATCCAAGAAAACTTTCACAAATTGATTGAGATCACTGATGCTTGCAGCTGGAAGATCTTTATACCATTTATTAGCTCTAGTTTGCAAAGATAAAGCAAAAATCCTAATACTAAAATCACTTTTTTCCACCTAAAAAAGGTCAAGATAATTTTCAAAACCTTGAATGTGTTTTTCAGTAGTGATGTATCCATATTCTCCATCAAATTTGTGAAGATATTGGAAGTAATTGGCGAGGAAATCATGGAGTTTGGGAGTTAAGACAAGAGGGTTGTATATATATCAGATTTTTACAGGTGTAGAAGTATGTACAGGGATTGTAACACCAGGATTAACCTCTTGAGGCTCATTAGGTTGAATATGCTCTTCATAAATTTTGGTAGTATGATTTGGATCAGGATCATGAGAAGGGAATAAATAAATAAAAATAAAACCTATCGTATATTAGATCAACTTCCATCTTAAATACCTGGTCTTTTCAGATGGTTTGGTCATGTTTCAAGTTCTTCCTCCAGTGGAGTCTTTGAATTGGAACTGATCTGGAGTTTATCTGGAGTTGATTTGGAGTCGTCAGGTGGATGATTTGGCCTTCTTGTGTCTATTCACTGTCCACCATCAGTAATCAGATCTGGAACTTGATATGATTTCTAAGGAAGGATCCCCAGTTGGTCACCACTATGTTAGCACTCTATAATTGTCCAAGGTTGTGGAGGCAATCATTGAGGTAACATCAAACCACTTGGAGTCCTGGATCTATCCCTCCAAGACTCAGAGAGGGATCTCTCTGTCTTATCTAGCTTTGTTTGTTGGGAATCTTAGGCTAGTTATGATAGTACAGGGTTTGGTTTTAGATTGTTAGTTGGAATAGGAAGGAAAGGCCATTGGGCAATGGAGTCAAATAGGCCAACTTCAATCAAGGGTCAGTTATACAGACAACCCTACAGGGAAAGGTAGGAATTCTTGTTGGATTCTTTTAAGATCAAATGAGATGAAAAGACAGAAAGATATGTGAGGGTCCGCTTAGCAAAGAAGCAATCAAGAATTTCTTTACTTAACTTCAAATGAAGAACATATATATCATCAAAAGAAAATAAACAGAGTGCACTAGACAAATTATGTTCGTTAACTTCCCTTTAATGATTAGAAAATGAAAACATAATGATCACAATGGAAACAAATTATGATGACAGAAAACACTTCACCACCAAGATTGACACATGAATCTTGTAACTGCTGCAATTGTATAATTGGATTGACTAACTATGGCTCTATGGGATGATTACAACAATGATCATTGTTTTATTTCTTTAACAGGTTCCAAACTGATCAACCCTTTTACATTTGAATTATAAAAATATATAGGACAGACTCTCCCCCAGTCTTAGGAGGTCAAAATCAGCAACTATCCAAAAATAGAAACAAATCCATGAAGATTTTGAACTGCCTGCCATGAAAGATGGGTCGGACTGCTGAAAATAACGATCAACTTAGACATTCGTATCTCCAAAAATATGACAGATGTGTAAATACTGAAAGATTTTATTGTATATGAGTCCTTCTTGAGAAAAAACCTCTTTCATTTTTCCCAAATTCATCTCCATCTCTCAAAAACAGCCACCGTAAAAACATGACAAGATCAAGAAAATTGAAAAACTGAAAAATGGTGCGTAGAGATGGCTTTGATTCTCCCAATCCCTGATACTTGTGCAAAACCTAAGAGAGGTTTTTGTTATTAATCCATTTTTGGAGAAACACATCTCTCATTTTTTCAAAATTCCTTCTAATTTTCCCAGAATCGCTCTTGAAAAACAGGTGGTCAAAACTTGCAAAAATGATTTTTTTTGTTATTTTGGGGAAAGCAGTTTTGGAGGAGGGAGAGTGGTTTTCGAACACCCCTGGGGTGGTAAGTGGTATTAGAGGGGGGGTCCGAGTTCATCTAATGGTGACAAGTGTCCTCTGGTGATTTTTCATATCGGACCCCCTTTTGGTTGAGTGACGTAAGGGGGGAGTCTGATATATGGGGAAATATGTGTGGGTTTTGAACTTAGGGTAGTTTTAGTTTTATTTTATTTTTTTCAATTCATTTTTTTTTGTATTATGTTTTATTTTAATGTTTATTACGTGTTTTCATTTATTTGTACTTTTTGTTTTATATGTTTTGTGTTTTATATTTTTTTTATTTTATTTATTATATTATTGGTTTGTTTATGTTTTAAATATGTTTTGTTTTATATATGTTTATTATATGTATTATTTTTTTATTTGGTTTTTATTTTTATTATGTTTTATTTAATTTTAAATTAATGTTTCATTCTAATACACTAATGTAATGGCTAACAAATTAATTAATTATTGTTAATTAGTTACAAGCCTAGGTTTTAATTAATTAGTAATTAATTAGTAATTAACTTATTATTAACAACCCTAACCTAGTTTTGCTAATCTAACTACACTAATCTAATTAAATTAACTTTATTACGCTAATTAGTATTAAAAAATGCCACTAAAATTTATTATTAACCTAATGTTTTTTATTTTAAGCTTGTTTATTCATGTAGGGACGAAAACGGTGGAGGGGTGAAAAAATGGAGGGCAAGGGCATGAAGGGTGCGGCAGGGTGATGAAGGATTGGGCGAAATGGATGGAGGGAGAAAGTGAAATCAATCGAGCCCAACAAGCCAGATGTCTTCATCATGAGAGAAATGCCAAATATGAAGAAACAAGTCACCTGTGATTATAGGACCCCAAAACTTTGCATGCACCTCCAGTGCGACATGCATATACTCTTGTTCTTCCATCAGTTTTAGAAATCAAAGATGATTCCATACACTCAAATTATGTACATGGAAATAAGAAGGTAGTACATCTAGATAAGAAGCCAGCATTGAAGATTCAGCAGATGCCCAAGAAGGCACAGTTCACACTTCAGGTAGAAGGTATCCTTGCATGGAATCCATTGGATTCGAGGAGGACTCGATCTCAGCATGAGGAGCCTTCTCATGTACTTTCATCTTCTGAACCAACGATGCCCATGCATTGCTATATGGTTCAATCTTATGATCTGCAGCTCTACAGTGAGGTTGTGGGAAATCCATTATGGAAAGAAGCCATGCAAAAGGAGTATGAGTCACTGCTAAAGAATCAGACTTCACATATGGTTCCACTTCCACCAGAAAGGAATATTTTCAGGTGCATATGAGTTCATAGGATCAAGAGGTACAAGGCTAGACAGGTTTCCAAAGGACTTCATCAAATCCATAAATATTTCTACATCTTCATGAAGACTTTCAGTGGGCAGAAGTGATGCAGTACCCCTACCCTCCTAGGGTATTCTACGACCTCTCAGTCAAGGATCTTCAAAACACTTATTTCGAATTAGATTTTTGGGCCTCTAGCAAACCCTGAAACAACTTACACAGGCCCCCTTTTGTTACCTCACAGGTTTGAATTACCCGCACAACCATTTTCGGGCACCTATGGTAACTTTAAATGGCAGGCACTAGCTCCACTAGCTAGGCTCTTCTTCTCATCTGACCATAGGCTAAAACCATGGGCTAGTCCTCTTTGCAACTTTGGCTTCAGTGGCTTTACATCCTCCACCCTTGTTTCCCTCCAAAATATGTTTCTGCTGAAACACATGGATCTTTGCCACATGTCCTCCTGGATCCGACAGTCCAGATTATTGACCTTCACGACCTCGTGAAGATTTCACTTGCTCCACGCAAATTCTCTGAACCTCTATTCCCCGAACTCTCCAATCCACTACCATGTATCCTCCTCACACCCAATGGCTAGGATCACTTTGTGACTTCGCACCTTCAACGACTCCACTTCTCACAATACTTCAAAACACTCTGAACGGCTCCAGGGATGACCTCAATGTAACTTCCTAGATCTGACGGTCTAGAATGATATCGCTCCCTCTTGGATGGATCTTTCTCATCAATTTTGGGAAACCTTAAAGGGCTCCTCCCTATTGAATATTTATCGTCGCTCTCCCTCCTGAGCTGGTTCTTTCTCAAACTTTTTCTCCTTGGAGTGCTTTCTTCGACACTTAGCCATATTTTAGCCTATGCACGCCTTGCAATAGATCCTCCTCCACAAGTTATCTCCTATGTGGATGACTGCACACACCTTGCGATAGTTCTTCATACCCTTCTGTGATCTGCCAGATCTTTTAATGACTTATGGTTGAGTTTTAATTTTGCATGCGTTAATTAACCATTTGAGAAACTTAGTGAAGTAATGAGGAAAGAAGAGGAATTATAACAGCCATATACATATGTGCAAATCTAAAATGAACAATAGACAACAAACCATAACACGCAGATTGATAACGGAGTTCGGCACAACTTTGCCTATGTCTCTGGGCCTTTTTCTTTGTGAGGGAGGCTTCTTTATTTCTGTTCGAAAGCTCAAAAGTGCATTGCTGCAATGCCAAATGGCTACAAGACTGATCTAGTCATGTTCACCCAGATCTCTAGAACCATGCAAAGAAAACGGCACACAAAATGGATGTCCAGAGCTCTCAGAAATGGTCCGACAACGTCTCCTCCTCAACAGCGTCTCTGCCTCAAACTGGCTTTGGCTTGGCTTCTCCTCAGCATCATTCTGCTCTGAATGCCCTCAAATCTGTCCCCATGACCTCAAATAGGTCTGTGTTAAATAGTTGGGAAGTTAGTTATCCATCTCCAACTTCCTCCACGAATTTAGGCTCCAAAATTGCCCAATAACTCCCAAAAATGGAGTAATTACATTAAAAATGGGCTAATTACATTTAAAAACCCAAAAAGTGGTTATAAAACCCACTTTATAACTATAAAATAGTTAATTCAGGTGCTAGCCCCCTTTGTTCCAGTGTGCGCCCTCTTAAACGGTCATATGGTTGTTAATATGGCCAAGCGCTAGCCCTTTGGGCTAGCGCTAGCCCCAAACTGCGTTGACTCTAGGTCGCATGGCATACCATATGCCCATAGGTCCACGGGCCTCATGGGTATAACTCCCTGCGCATAAATATGATATGGTCATATGCAATAGTGCAAAACCGTGGCTTTACAACATACCCCCGCACATATTACAACCATAATATAACCATTGTAACCATAATATGAAATGCGCCCGGTTCTATGTTTGTGGTCACATAGTTACGTCGATGGGACTGTGGGTCGAGGCTAAGCCCCGGCCTAACCTCCCATCGTGTATACAACCAATTTAATTCAAATAAATGTTTTTCCATTCGTATAACAAGCAACACCATGGGGGCGGGCGGTTAGCCCAGCCCCGTCAATCCACTGCCGGAGGAAAGGTCGATGGTTCGAATCCCGTCCGAGCCATAACAAAATTTTACACAAAACCATAACAGCCAACCACAGGGTGCCATGTGGCAGCCCTTGACTGGGCCACATGGCACCTCTACAACCAATCAAACTATGACACGTGTCAGCTACTAATTGGTCCACATGCCAGCCTCGTCACTTTGTCATACTGCCTAGTCAACCTTTCCACGTCATCGTCGTACTGTCTCGATCATCTTGCCACATCAGCTGCTGATGTCGCCCATGCCACATGTCACCCTTTCAGTGGTGACACATGTCACCTCAGGAATTGTCCAGCCGTGCACCAAAAAGTCCAAATCTGCCTGCCACGTGTCACTCCCTGGAGCCACCACGTGTCACCTGTACGAACCTGCCACATGTCGTATGTATGGACCTGCCACGTCAGCGTACGTACATGCCACGTCAGCGTCCGTACGGACTGTACGGACTGCACAATTAGCAATTTTTGCCTGTTTGACTTTTCGGACAGAATGTGATATCTTCTCCATACAGACTCTGTTTGACAAAGTAAATATACTACCAAAATCAGGAAGACGAGACGGACGCAATGGTACAAGTTTCGTCATATTCCGAGCACTTTCATTTTTGAGCATTTTTCAAGCCCTGTCAGGCTTTGAAATCCGATTTCGGATCATTCTACAAATACTCTTAGGTTACTCTTCTTGAGCTTACGAGTCAAAAGACTCTGTCACACACTCCTTGCAGACAATATTCACTCTCTACATACAAGGCTCCAAGTTATCTCTCTTGGACTTATTCCTTCTTGAAACTCTGAACTTCTCATAATGACTCATTTGATACTTAGCCAACTATCGACTCTGCACACACCTTGTAACAGGATTCCTTCAACTTAACTTTTGACAGCCGACTATGAACTCCTTGCAACAGTCCTCAGACGACTCAATTTTTCCTTCTGAACAATATGACTTTGGGTGTGTTTCGGCCTACGCACACCTTCGAGCTAACTCTCTTGAACTTTATGAGTCAAAATAGACTCTATCGATGCACACCTTGTGGATTCTTATGCACTCCTTGCATACAAAAGTTTCGCGTTGTCTCTTATGAGCTTCTGAGTCGAAACAGACTATGTCAACGCACACCTTGTGGACAATATGCACACTTTCACTTGATCGTAGAAGAGAAACTATTGAAACTTATCTAATGTCTCACAAATTCATACATTCAACCATGTAAATGCATTCATAACATAAGAACAAGAAATAACAGAGAATTGAAAATAAACAGAAAGCCTACCATTCATTCATTCAGATAGACACAGTAACACCAAACATTTGGAACAATGCTTCCTCTGTTATATTCATTCAAATGGTATGTACATGTATTCATACAATGCTTCTTCAACAACTCTACAACTATCAACTACAATGATGTTTAGCAGCCTCTACTTCATCAACAACCTCATTTGGGCAACAATACATTTACTTATACAAAACGAGCTCATAGAGATTTCCCTCCAAGCTAGCTTAGCGCTATCTTATCGAAATAAAAGCATTCAACTACTAAGGATTTATTACAATAAATGTTCGAGATAGACAAATAAGTGAAAACACATCAAATCTTTACTGCAAGCTACTACATTAAAATAAAATGCATTTCCCAATGATCTCACACGATCGTCCAGCTCAAAAGCATTTAATATGTTCAAGAATTACAATCTTTTCATATGCTTGCATCATATTCCTTCTTAAATTCAAAATTATCACTTCAAAATGTGCGCTAATGCAGTGAGATGTCCTCCAGTCGCGCTTTGATGATGATTCTCCTACATCATACTCCTTTGGACAAAACTTTCATGTACTCCTGTCCATTAGCTCCTACACTGAATTTCCATGCTTCTAAATGTCTGCTTCATTTACCCAACTGGCATCTTCTATCGAGTGTCCTTTCCTCTTTACCAAATACTCAAAACATGTCTTTCTCCTAGTCTTCTTACCAGT
Source organism: Picea glauca (assembly GCA_000966675.3). Classification (NCBI taxonomy): domain Eukaryota; kingdom Viridiplantae; phylum Streptophyta; class Pinopsida; order Pinales; family Pinaceae; genus Picea; species Picea glauca. The sequence continues at coordinate 1,031,533 of JZKD02S2261716.1, forward strand.
TCTTTGATATATGATATTCTCCATCTATGGATTTTCTACTACATGCATCTCCTTTTCCCACTAAATCTCTTTCTGATCTTCTAATTCTCTGGTGTCATATTCCCTGTAAGGATACAAGTCTGAAATGCTGAATATGGGTGATATACCCACGTCCTCTGGCAGCTCTATCTCATAAGCATTTTCATCAAATTTTCTTAGGATCTTACACAGTCCTATCTTCTTCAGCTTCAGCTTATTATATGTTCCTCTTGGGAACCTTTCCTTTTTGAGATTTTATAGAACTTGATCTCCCACTTCAAATTGAAGTTCTCTTCTATGTTTATCAACTCTGTGTTTATATTTGTTGATTCTCCTCTGGAACTTCTCTCTGATTTGATTATGAAGCTTCTGCATTTCTATAGCGAAGTCTTCTGCTCTGGCGCTTCTGAGTTCATTCTACTCCAGATCTCTCAACTCTGATACTCCTCTTGGATTCATCCCATATACTATCTGGAATGGGCAATACTCTTTCTTACCATTTCATTGTATGCAAACTCTATTTGTGACAAAATTTGATCCCACTGGCTATGATGTTCAATGACCAAACTTCTCAACAAATCTCCTAAACTATGATTTACCACCTCGGTCCGTCCATCCGTTTGAGGGTGATATGCAGAACTAAAAGATAGTTTTTTTCCCATCTTCTACCACAATGTTCTCCATAATGACCAACCAATTTGGTATCTCTATCTGAGACAATACTCTTGGGAAACCCATGAAGTCTCACAAATTCCTTGAAAAACAAATTTGCAATATGTGTTCCATCACTAGAGTTTTTCTGGCATGGGATAAGTGCTCTATCTTTGAGAATCTATCAACTACCAAAAATTTGGAATCACTTCCTCTTTTTGTTTTTGGCAAACCCAACATGAAATCCATGCTTGTTTCATCCCAAGGCCTCTCTGGAATAGGCAATGGTTGATACAACCCACTATTTTGTTTCTTTCCTTTTGCATACTGGAAAATCTTACATCTATTCACAAAATTCTTCACGTCTTCTCTCATACCTGGCCAATAGTATGAATGGTTCAATTGTGCAAATTTTTTGTCATGGCCAAAATGTCCAGCTAGACCCCAACTATGTTTTTCTTTCAACAAATTTTCTCTGATTGAGCACTTTGGTATGCACAACTGGCAACCTTTAAACAAAAATCCATATTGAATCAAATACGTTATCCACTGGCTTCTATCTTTGAGCATAGGATTCGCACGTGCTTCATTTGCATCTTTAAAATATGGATCATCACAATACATCTCCTTAAGGTGTTCAAACCCTAAGGTTTTCACTTGAAATTCCTATAGAATTAGACATCTCCTACTCAATGCATCAAAACTTTTGTTAGCATTACTATAAATATACTTACTGACAAAAGTGAAATTTTGCATAAACTCTATCCACTTAGCATGTCTTTGATTTAACTTCTCATGTCTGGTTATGAATTGTAAATCCTGGTTATCGTTATACAAAACAAATTCTTTTGGAACAAGATAGTGTCTCCATTTCTTTAAGGCTTGAATTATTGCATAAAATTCTTTATCATATGTGGAGTATTTCCTCTTGGTGTCATTCAAATTCTCACTGAAATATGCAATAGGCCTATTATCTTGGCTCAAGATTGCTCCAATTGCAGCTCCACTAGCATCACATCTTACTTGAAATGTCTTTCTGAAATCTGGCAATAACAGAATCGGTTGTTCTGTTATCTTCTCCTTCAATATATTGAATATTTTCTCAGCCTCTTATATCCACTTAAAATACTTGTGTCTCTTCTTCACCATATCCATCATTTGTGCACCAATCCCACTGAAATTTCTAATGAACTTACGATAGAAACTTGCTAATCCATGGAAGCTTATCACCTCAAATATGCTTCTTGGCGATGACCATTCTCTGACTACTTTCACCTTCTCTGGATCCATCTTCAATTCATTTGAAGAGATCAAAAAACCCAAATAAATGAGTTATGTCTTCATAAAAGAGGATTTCTTCAAATTTATCAACAACTTTTTTTTCTGCAATCTTCTCATCACTAATGCCAGATGTCTCAAATGTTCTTCAGTTTTACTGAAGACTAGTATATCATCAAGATATACAATCACAAACATACCAATAAAATATTTCAATACCTCATTCATCAACCTCATAAAAGTACTATGGGCATTTGTTAAGCTAAATGGCATAACACGCCATTCATACAACCCCTCATTTGTCTTGAAGGTTGTTTTCCACTCATCACCTTCTCTCATCATTATCTGGTGATATCCACTTTTCAAGTCTATCATTGAAAAATAGCTTTCTCCACTCAAACAATCCATTAAGTCATCCATCCTTGGTAATGGAAATTTGTACCTAATGGTGATTTTGTTTATGGCTCTTGAGTCTGTACACATTCTCCATCCTCCATATTTCTTTGGACTTAACACAGTTGGTACTGCGCATGGAATCAATATTTCTTTGACTAACCCTTTGTCCATAAAATCTTGGACTTCTCTCTTTACCTCCTCATTCTCTTTAGGTGTCAATCTATGTGTTTCTTTGTTTGGCAGACTTTCTCTTGGTATTATATCAATGTGATGGATGATACTCCTGATGGGTGGCAATGAGCTTGGTAACTCATCCACTACTATGTCAGCGAAATTCTCCATCAGCTCTTGAATTTCTTCAGGCAGATCAGCCATAGAAGTAATTGTAAGGACAACTCTAGGCTTCCTCACTACATCAAAATGCATCTCGTGTTCCTTCTTTACTTCACTCAAGAGTTCCTTCCCACTCATGAGAAGTATACTTTTGTTGGCTTCTTCCTTTACTTTCTTCTCCTCTATTGGCAGTAACATGTGTGTCCTACCATTTTTCGCCAAAGTATAAGTATTCCTCCTCCCATCATGAATGACATTCTTGTCAAAATTCCATGGTCTCCCCAACAAAACATGGCATACATTCATGGGAATCACATCACACAGAATCTCATCTCTATATCCTCCTATTTTAAATACAACTAGGCATTGTTTAGTTACTGTTACCTAGTGACCTTTCTGCAACCATGAGACTTTATACAGAGTCGGATGTGCAGTTGTCCCCAGCTCCAATTTCTCCACCATCTCTTTGGATACTAAGTTATCAATGATCCCACTGTCAATTATCACCTTACATACTCTATCTTTAGTCTTGCAAGCAGTTCTAAACAAATTGTTCCTTTGCACTGGTTTTTCAATCTCTAGCTCTGGTTTCAAGAGAACCTTATTCATCATCAGATATTTTCCATCTTTTGAACATTCTGATTCAACATTCTTCCTCTGTGCTTCTGAAATGTGAGCTTCACCTCCTCCTTCTTTCTTCCTCTCGAGGCAATCCCAAGACATGTGTCGTGTCTTTCCATAGGCATGACACTTCACTTCTCCTCCTCTACCTCTTCCTCTTCCTCTAGGAACATAATTTATTCCACTACTCTGTCTTCCTCGGGAACTTCCTCCTCTTTCATATTTACTATGTGGTTTTTCAATATAAACCTTGGGATTTTGTGCCTTGTCATGGACAATTCCCTTACCTTTGTGTGGACTTCTACCTTTGCTTCACTGACTCTACTTCCCGATCAACTTTTCTTATGTTTTCAGAGCAATCTGATAAGCATCCTCCACTGTCCTTACTGTCATCATGTTGATTTCATCCTAGATTTCATATCTTAGGCCATTGATATATCTGGAAACCTTTTCCTCATCTCTTTCTCTATGTCTATCCCTGATGTTCAGCCTATAGAACTCTTATGCGTACTCCTTGACTCTGATTCCCTTCTGTCTCAGGTTTTGCAATCTCCTGAAAATATTTATCTGGTAATCATGGGGTATGAATTTAGCTTTCAAATTGGCTACCATTATATCCCAACTCTTGATTCTTTGCTTACCTTTTCTTCTTCTGTCATCCTACAGTTCATCCCACCACAGTGTTGCATGCCCCTTTAATCTGGTGACAACATGTTTCACCTTCTTCTCCTCATCGACGTCTTCATAGTCGAAATACTTGTCCATTGCTCCTATCCAATAAATCAATTCCTCAACATATAAGTTGACTTCATACATTGGGATATCTATCTTTTCTCTAGCTCCCAATTTGACAACAACTTTCAGCCAGCGTCCTCTATTACAAATTTTTCAATTTCCCTCTCTTCTCTTTATACATCACTGACGTCTCCAACATCAGGTGCTCTCCTTTGCGCTGTATCCATAGCATCCAATATTTCATGAAGTTCTCTCATCTCCCTTTCCACCGCTCGATTTTCTACAGGTGGCTCTGCACGTCTCCTAGGAAGCATTGTGCTGACCTTTCTCCTTCACATAGAGCTACCAATTGATGTATCTGATACCACTGGATGTTATCAGACTACCTCTTTATTTCATCTCTCCTTTTTGTGTTTTCTACAAGCAAATTGTGTTGTGATACCACTTGATGCAGTACCCCTACCCTCCTAGGGGATTCTGCTACCTCTCGATCAAAAACACTTAATCCGAATTGGATTTTCGGGCCTCTATCAAACCCTGAAACAACTTATGTAGGCCCCCTTTTTTTACCTCGTAGGTTTGAATTACCCACACAACCGTTTTTGGGCACCTCTGGTAACTTTAAATGGTGGGCGCTAGTTCCACTGGCTAGGCTCTTCTTCTCATATGACCATGGACTAAAACCTCAGGCCAGTCTTGTTCGCAACTTTGACTTTGGCGGCTTTATGTTCTCCACCCTTGTTTCCTTCTGAAATGTGTTTCCACCAAAACACACAGATCTTTGTCACGTGTCCTCCTAGATCCGACATTCCAGACTACTTCATCTTTGGCGACCTCGCGAAGATTGCGCTTGCTCCATGCAAATTCTCCAAACCTCTATCCCCTGAACTCTCCAATCCACTTCCACGTATCCTCCTTGCACCCAATGACTAGGATCACTTCACGACTTTGTGCCTTCGGTGACTCTGCTTCTCACAATACTTCAAAACACTCTGAACCACGAAATGTCGAAAGCCTCCATGGATAACCTCCGTGTAACTTCCCAGATCTGACGATATGGAATGATCCCTCTCCCTCCTAGATGGATCTTGGTCGTTAATTTTGGGAAACCTTAAAGGGATTCTCTCTATTGAGTATTTCTCATTGCTCTCCCTCCTAAGCTTGTTCTTTCTTGAACTATTTCTCCTTGGAGCACTTTCTTCGACACTTATTTGAATTTTAGCCTGTGCATTCCTTGCAATAGGTCCTCCTCCATAACTTAACTTTTTTTTGGATGACTACGCACACCTTGTGACAGTTCTTCACACCCTTCTGCAAATACTCTTAGCTTACTCTTCTTGAGATTATGATTCAAAAGACTCTGTCACGTACTCCTTGAGGACAATATGCACTCTCTGCATACAAGGCTCCAAGTTATCTCTCTTGGACTTGTTCCTTCTCGACACTCTGAACTTCTCAAAATGACTCCTTCGATACTTATCCAAGTATTGACTTCGTGCACACCTTGTAATAGGCTTCCTTCAACTTAACTTTTGATAGGCGACTATGCACTCCTTGCAATAGTCCTCAAACGAGTCAATTGTTCCATCTGAACAATATGACTCTGGGTGCATTTTGGCCTATGCACACCTTCGAGCTAACTCTATTGAACTTTCTGAGTCAAAATAGGCTATGTCAACACACACCTTACAGACTCTTATGCACTCCTTGCATACAAAAGTTTCACGTTGTCTCTTATGAGCTTCTGAGTCGAAACAGACTCTGTCAACGTACACCTTACGGACAATATGCACACTTGCACTTGCTCGTAGAAGAGAATCAATTGAAACTTATCTAATGTCTCAAAAATTCATAAATTCAACCATGTAAATCAATTTATAACATAAGAACAAGAAATAAAAAATAATTGTAAATAAACAGAAAGCCTACCATTCATTCATTCAGATAGACATAGTAACACCAAACATTTGGAACAATGCTTCCTCTGTTATATTCATTCAAATGGTATGTACATGGATTCATACAATGCTTCTTCAACAACTCTACAACTATCAGCTACAATGATCTTTAGTAGCCTCTACTTCATCACCAACCTCATTTGGGCAACAATACATTTACTTATACAAAACGAGCTCATAAAGCTTTCCCTCCAAGCTACCTTAGCGCTATCTTATCGAAATAAAAGCATTCAACAATTAAGGATTTATTACAATAAATTTTCAAGACAGATAGATAAGTGCAAATGCATCGAATCTATACTTTAAGACACTACATTAAAATAAAATGCATTCCCCAACGATCTCACACGATCGTCCAGCTCAAAAACATTTAAGATGCTCATAAATTACAATCTTTTCAAATGTTTGTGTGATATGCCTTATTAAATTCAAAATTATCACTTCAAAATGCGTGCTAGTGCGCTGAGCTGTCCTCCACTCGCGCTTTGTTGATGATGCTTCTACATCAAGATGTTTCAGAATTTGCGGGATCGTCTTGCAGTGAAGAACACGGTTGCCTAGAAGCTACCTTTTCTTCTTTTGATGCATTGTATTTTGAGGGGGGGGGTTTCCCATGTGGTTTTCCCTCTTTCCTCATTTTTATTCAGTGTTCACTAGTTGCATTGTACATGAGTACCTATTATGGCCTAGTAGCCAAGACTCACTTTTTACTTCATAGTGATGTTCAGGGGGGTTGTTGGAGAAATTTATATTTTTAGGCACACTAGTTCAGTGGGAGTTATCTGACTAGTTCTATTTTATACTTTCTAATTTTAGACCATAACTATTATGCATGCATTCCTAAGATAGGATGTCATTGTCTATATGATTGAATATCACTCATTCATTGAACAGATCATAATATACATTGATTCTTATTCTTCATATTGTATCTCTCTTCCTTTTCTTGATAAGCTTTGTTTGTGTATGCTTTAGCTAGGTCTCTTGTGTAGGTTTCCATGAAACACTGACAAAAGGGTGATTTCATCTACGCATGTAATCACAAAGAAAAGTATAAGAAGCTAAGAGAAAACTCATGAACGCCAAAGAAAATACACACCAAGTCAATAGTATATAGTACAATAATGTACAAAGCACACATTTGAGATATTCTATGCATAGTACTTCTTGAGGTAAAGCCCATTTCAACAATCACCGAGAGATATTCTATCGTAATCGACTAACTCATAGGTGCCTCTATGTAGAACACATTTTATGATATAAGGCTCATGCCACATGGGTTCTAGCTTTCCTTCCCCCAGCTTGTCATGATCTTGATCATAGACTAGGACCAATTCTCCTTCTGCAAAAGCCTGAGTTTGAACGGATTTTTCATATTGATGTTTCATTCATTTTTGATAAGTCTTGTTAATGGGTGCAGCATCATGATGAGTTTTGTTCAACTTGTTTAAATATATGAATCATTTCTCTTCAGTAGAAGTGTGAGGTAGGATTTATACGGTAAGTTTCAATGAAGGGATCTCACATTCGATTGGTAACATCGCTTCTATGTCATATACCAACTGGAATGGTGTGAATCCAGTTACGGTTTTCATGGAAGTTCGATAGGCCCAGAGTGCGGAGAATAGTTGCAAGTGCCAAGAGGTTTTGTTTGTTCCCACCATACGTTGGAGCATGGTCTTCAGAAATTTGTTGATGGCTTCAACTTGTCCATTCTCCTGAGGATAGTAGGAGGATGAGTTTTCATGGTGAAAACTCAGCTTGGTGCTCAATTCACTCATCATCTGGTTCTGGAAGTGTGAGCCATGATAAGTTACAATAACTTGCGGGACACCAAATCAAGTTATGATGTGGTTAAATACAAAGAGTGTTGTAGTACGACTATAATTAAGGAATGTAGGCATATCCTCAGCCCATTTAGTGAAGTAATCAATGACAACGATGATATAACGATGCCCCCGACTGAGGTAGGCTTACATTGCATAAAATTGATGTCCCATTTTTCAAATGTGCTGATGATGACAATGGGATGTAATGGAGCGGGGTGGGTACGTGCTTTCTTCTGAAAGATTTGATAGGGTGGGAATTTTTTAACAACCTCAATGCAATCTTTGAATATAGAAGGCCAAAAATAACCGGCATGTAATATTTTTTGGGTTGTATCCATCCCAGAAAGATGACCGCCACAAGCTCCAAGGTGACAGTCATTTAACACTCATTTAGCTTCATCATGGGTTAAACAATGCCATAGGACAGTATCAATGACACGGTGGTACAATGTATCACTGATGATGAGGTAGTGTTTGGAGTGGTGTCAAATACGAGGCCATTCATCACATGAGATGTTCAGCTGAAAACGTTGGGTCACAGGTAATTGGAGGTAAAATAGATTTAGTGAACCATTCAGCCAATAATTGGTTATGAATGGTTGCTTTGATCAACCTCTATCATTGTCTCCACTCATGAATATGATCAGATATATGTACGGAGTTTGTTTGACGAAGGGAGGTCAAGAGTTTTGTACCAATCTCATAATGGATGGGTAATTGAAAGTGCATGAGAAAAGCCATGGAAAGGGAATTGAAATCTTTAAAAGTACCACATTGGAGCTCAATGTCCCATTTGGTTGTTGAACCCGTAAGTGTGCACTAGAAAATATGTAACCGGATAGAATCATCCATAAGTGAATTTGATTAACACCATAGATGAAAATTCATAATGTGGTTGTCAGGGTCTTCACTAGGTTTACCGTCAAATTTCATGATATCGAAAGGCAATTTAGCAGAAATAATTGGCTAGAAAGGAGAGTGTGATATGGGATCATTTTTCAATATTGATAGATCTAGTATATCCAGAGTGGATAAGAACAGTAGTTCTCAATTGACCTGAGGATGATATTGGTGTGGCATGGGGACACTAGTAGAGTTGTAAACTGGTTGAGTTGGATAGTTGTAACCATCAGGCCCTCACATGTATTGTTGTTGTTGGCCATCAAAGGGAGGATTCATCTTTTGGGGAATGTTCATGAAAGGAGAAGGGAAACTCGTTTGGCCCTGGGGAGGATAACCAGTGTAACCTATGGGAGGATAGTGAGCTTGATTAGTCTGAGGTGGATTACCAATCTACCTTTCAGGAGGGTAGACAGGTTTTCCTTGAGGAGGGTAAGGATTTGGCCCTTGGGGAGGATAATATGGCTGACCTTGAGGACCCTAAGTGGGATTCGGGACCCCTTGGAAAGGTTGTCCATAATGTAATCCAGAAGGATTGGGAATCGGTATTCCTCCTTATGGGTTGGGGTATGATGAACCTCCCTGATATGGTTGATGAAAAGTACCTCCTTGGGGTGGTCCCCAGGATTGTGAGGGGTTTCCTATGAAAGAAGGTTGTCCCCCTACCATTGATTGGGTAAAAACTGGGGTCACTAGCATATTTGGCCCATTTTGCGATGGTTGTTTTGACGCTATTGCGACATTCTGTCATTGATATGGCAACGAATTTGGACTCTCTGAAACATCATTTTATGTGACGTGGAATTTTCGACGAACTTGTTCAAACCTCGCACAAGCGACGATATAGGAAAACAATCTCAAACCAACTTTTCGTCTAAATTGCGACAACAACTTTTATAGTTAAACTGATGCATCAATAGAAGTAGTCATCGCATATTCGACGACAACTTTTTGTTGTTTATGTAGATAAACCGACACATCAATAGAACTTGTTGTCGCATATTCAACGCTCCTTTTCATTGTTTATATAGTTGAACCGTCGCATCAATACAAGTTGTCATCGCCTATTCGACAACAGCTTTTTGTTGTTTATGTAGCTAAATCGACGCATCAATAGAAGTTGTCGTCACCTATTCGATGTTTATGTAGCTAAACTGGCACATCAATAGAAGTTGTTGTCGCCTATTCGACGACAACTTTTCGTTGTTTATATAGAAAAACCATTGCATCAAAAACCAATACAGATAGTCCTCCCCAAGAGATGTGCCACTCTTATCCCTCTCTCCAACTGGTAATTGCAGCTTGCCTCATAAGAGAATGAGCAAGTGAGTTCTGTGTTAGAAGTGA
>JZKD02S2261716.1:1064715-1075281 GCA_000966675.3 Picea glauca
TGGGACACATGGTTGAGTATAGAATTCAATCAACTTATGATATATGAGGAAATGAAAATTAATGCAAGCATAATGATTCAATCCATTGTAATAGAAATACAATAAAAAATAGATAGCTAAGATCTGAAAAAAATTGTTAACAAAAATAGAACTAGATTGTCCAACACATGTATATCAGACTAAACTATCATATTTAACATACCCTTGTATATAGCTAAACTAACATATTTAACACGAGGAGGGTTGGTTACATAATGCCAAGAATATCAATGAATCCACAACCACACTTACAATTATTAGCAATGAGTAGTATAAGTTGAAATGACGCTTAACTAGAAACACTCAACCGTGAATATATTTTTGACCCTTTGTTTGGTAAATTTCAAATATAAAACTTATAGTCGAATAGGTTCACCATACCCAAACTTATTGTCTGAACATCACTGATAGAAAGGCCATCATTGTCTTCTCAATGAAAGGAAGTGTAGAACTACTTTCATAAAACATAGGTGGCATAACAAACTAACAACATCTACTTGACAAGATAAATGAAATAATGCTAACTAGACAAAAAAAGTTAACATAATACACAAGGAACAAATGTAATGATGCTAGCTTAACATGATGAAATTCATAATGTCAACATGACAGGAACATTGACAATATGAAATAGGGCTCCTAGAAATGCATACAAATAACACAAATCCATAAACATACAGGAAGTAGAGAAAATAACACAATTCAAGGGAAAACTTACCACATCATTTGCTCTTCACTCAAGATCCTTTGTATTGGACATGTTGTAGATTAATTCATTAGAATCATGCTCTGCATTAATAACATAAAAGTTATAATAATTATAAGGGAAAAACCAATTAGTGGATGTTTTTGTGGAACCACTTCTCCCTTCTCCATTTTTAGTGTGGGTTTCTAGCAAAGGTAGGAAACCTGATGCAGACTCCCGGCCCTCGGGCCAAGATCTGCACAGGATCATTCTAAATCTTCTCCTTGAGTCTGATTGACTCTCCGGTTTCCCCATAGGGAATACCTCACACACACACAAGTGTGTAATCCATAGGTCCTTGTGAGTTATGCATGTGCGATCAACCACAAGGCGTTCACTCCACAACTGACCAACAAATATGATCAAGTCTTTTCAGCTGATTCAGAGTTTCGGATTTCATGAATTCTGATGGTGATCTCCTTGTCTCTTCAACCTCCAAAACCTGAAACATCAATGAGGGTTGACTCCTTCAATGCGCCAAACACATGCCTCTTGTTGCTCATGAATTTCGGCTTTTCAGGGCTTGAGCGAACAACCTACAATTGTTCCTCTTTCCTTATGATTTCCCAAAATCTGAAATTTCCCTTTGGCGAGGTCAATGGCCTTTCAAAACTTTCACTGAACCTCGACCACCTCCTTTAGCTTCTGTCACGTATCCTTTGACTAACCCTTGGGACCCATTTTTCGGCTTTTCGCTCTTTGCGATTTTGGGAGTTGCGTGACCATGCAACTCTACCCCTCAAGTCCCAGAATCCTAAAACCCAATTGGGCCCCAACGCTATTGCCCCTCAATATTTTTGGAACTTTCCCCTTTCACTTTCTGGGATTTCACGACTCGCAAAAATCCACTGCAGAAAGGTTCCTTACCTCCCGAAATGTCGATCCTCGAATTCCCAAAGCTTCACCTCCCACAAGATCTACGGTTGAGATCTTCCACTATCCGACGGCTCTGGGTATTTCATCTTTTCGCGAACCGGGAGTTTGAAACTCTCGATTCCAAAAATTGTAGCCTCCTCTACTTCCTGACACCCGATATGCCGAAATGCCAAAATTCACTTCGAAGACTTGTCGCGTTTCATGACTTCAGGATCTTCAGCACCAGGTGTCTTGGCTCCTTGTCATCAGAATTCCCAATGTGCCAAACCCTGAATTACAGAAATGCCAAAATTCCACTGTTTGGCTTCACACGCAAAAATCCCTTTTTCTCTTCGGGGGTTAGAGTGACCAAGGATTTTGTCTTTCACTCCGGACTTACGAATCCCAAAATGATGAAATGATCTAATGGCTCAACTGACCACAATCAACGGTCCTCATTGATTCTCGACACCAGAGTGGTGGATTCATCCAACTCCTAACCACCTTGCAGCTCCACTAGATCCTATAGTCCCCGCGATTTCATGAATTCTCCATGGAGAATTCTATCCACCTGATTCACTCCTCAATGACTTCTGCAAAACAAATCGGTGTTCTACCTCTTGAACTTGACTTCTGTGAGATTTTTTTTTACTTTCATCTCCATTTCTTCCTTTGAACACTTCAAAGGTACTAACCCTCCTGAGATTTCTCTGGTAAAACCAAACTTCAAAAGGATTCCTGCAAGCACTCCTTGCAGCAATCTTTCAAATAACCTCTGGTTATTTGAGTTCTTGACCATGTGCACTCTCTGCAATAGCAGTCCTTCAACCTTCACCTTAGTTGATGACTTTTAAGGCTTCAACTAGCCTGCGCACACCCTGCATGGCTCTGTGCTTCACCTGCACTTCTGCTGGTTATGAGAACAATGGTATCCCTCCTTAGCTTTCTAAGGTAAACTTAGAACCTTGTTAACGCACACCTTGCGGACGTTTCACTGCACTCCTTGTAGGAACTCTCAGGAAGAAAAACAATTGAAACTCATTCTTCTTCTCTCTCAAACTTCATACATTCAAGACTGCATTGAAACAAATGCATAACAGAGAACATAAAACAATTGTAAACATACCATTCAGCAAATGTAAACAGTAAGCATCATAACACCATGAAAATTGAGTCAAAGCTTCATATATTAACTCAAGTGCTCATGTACATGGTTTCTTCTCTACATCTCTCTGCTACAGCTCTTCAGCTTATGAAAAATCTCTCTTCTTCTGTTCTAATGATACAATAATACAAGGGTGAGGGTGTCTATATCCATTTTCCCTCCTACGCTTTTAAAACTGTCTAATTTATTAATTCAAATCTACTTACTTTCTATAACAGACTTAATGTCTATTACATTCGACATATGAGAGAAAATCGCTCAAGATCTGTTTACAACATATAGATATAAATGCAAGTACTCCTGCTAGCTATTACATTAATTTTCACTCATTAAACTTTCAAAACATTTCAAAATGTGCGCTGGTGCTTTCCAGCTGTCTTCCGCCTTCATGCTCACTTGGATGGCTACTTACAATGCTCCTGCATCATACTCCCTTTCTTGAAAATTTTCATGAACTCCTATTCATGAGCTCTTGCACGGTCTATCCATGCTTATGAATATCTTCTTCATCCTCCCAACTGGCATCTTCAACTGGGTGTCCCTTCCATTTGACCAAGTATTAAAAATATTCTTTTCTCCTGGTCTTTTTGCTGACCCTCTTGTCAATTATGCTCTCCATCTCTGGCTTTTCAGCTATAGGCATTTGTTTTGTCCATTTAACCTCTTTCTGTTCCTCCTTTGCTGCTTCTTCTTCAGCTCTGTAAGGGTACAAATCCACAAAATTGAATATCGGTGAGATTATGATTCCATCAGGCAATTCAATCTCATATGTGTTTTCCCCAAATTTCTTTATGACCTTGCACAGTCCAATCTTTTTCATCTTTAGTTTGTTATATGTTCCCCTTGGGAACCTTTCCTTCCTCAGATGTGCATGAATCAGATCACCAACTTCAAATTGAAGTTCTCACCTATGTTGATCTGCTCTGTGCTTGTATTCTTGACTCGAACTCTACAATCGCTTCTTAACTCAGCAGTGAAGCTCCTTCATTGCTTCTGCAAAGTCCTCTGCACTAGCACTTCTGACTTCAGCTTGTTCTGCATCTTTCAATTCATAAACTCCCCTTGGTTTCATTCCATATACAATCTAGAATGGACTCTTCCCTGTGATTCTGTTGAGTGAATCATTGTAAGCGAACTCCGCCTATGGCAGAATGTGATCCCATTGACTATGGTGTTCAGTCACTAAGCTTCTCAGCAAATCTCCCAAGCTCTCGTTTACGACCTCTGTCTGCCCATCTGTCTGAGGATGATATGCTGAGCTAAAAGACAAGTTTGTCCCCAACTTCTTCCATAAGGTTCTCCAGAAGTGTCCCATGAACTTGGTATCTCGATCAAAAATGATACTCTTTGGCAAGTCGTGAAGTCTGACGACTTCCTTGAAAAACAGGTTCGCAATATGAGTGGCATGACTAGTTTTTTGGCATGGTATGAAATGTGCCATCTTTGAAAATCTGTCTACCACCACAAAGATTGAATCATATCCTCTTTGTGTCCTTGGTAGTCCTAATATGAAATCCATGCTCACTACATCCCATGGCCTTTCAGGAATGGCTACTGGTTGGTATAACCCTGTGTTATGCCTTTTCCCTTTTGTGTGCTGACAAATTATGCATATGTCCACAAATTTCTTAACATCTATCCTCATCCCTGGCCAAAAATATGAACCATTCAACTTTGAGAATGTCTTATCATGAACGAAGTGTCCGGCTAATCCTCTGCTGTGTTTTTCCTTCAGCAAATTCACCCTCATGGAGCATTTTGGAATACATAATTGATTGCCCCTAAATAATAATCCATCCTGGATCATATACTCTGTACATTGGCTTATGTCTCTAAGAATTGGATTCTCATATGCCTCATATGCTTCCTTAAAATCTGGGTCATCCCTATACATTTATTCGAGGTTATCAAAACCCAAAGTCTTGACTCTAAATTCCTGCATAAGCAAACATTTCCTGCTCAAAGCATCAACAACTTTGTTAGCAGTTCCAGAAATATGCTTAATCACAAAAGTAAAATTATGCATGTATTCAACCCATTTAGCATGTTTTTGGTTCCACTTCTCCTGTTGAGTCATGAATTGTAAAGCATGTACAAAACAAACTCTTTGGGAACCAAATAGTGTCTCCATTTCTTCAGTGCTTGTATGACTGCATAGAATTCTTTGTCATATGTGGAGTACTTAACTTTTTATTCATTCAGTTTTTCACTGAAATATGCGATCGGCCTATCATCTTGGCTCAAGACCGCTCTAATTGCATACCCACTTGCATCACACCTGACCTGGAATGTCTTGCTGAAATCTGGAAAAACCAGAATTGGCTGCTTAGTGATCCTCTTCTTCAGCAGATTGAAACTCTTCTCTGCTTCCTCTGTCCAGTGAAAAGATTTATGTCTTTTCTTCACCGTATCCATCATTGGTGTGCTAATTCCACTGAAATTTTGGAGGAATTTTCTGTAGAAGCTAGCCAAAACATGGAAGCTTTGAACTTCAAATACGCTCTTCGGTGATGGCCAATTCTTAACTGCATTTACCTTTTCCGGATCCATCTTCAACTCATTTGCAGAGATAACAAAACCCAAATAAATAAGTTATGTCCTCATAAATGATGATTTCTTCATATTAATAAAAAATTTCTCTTGCTGTAATCTCCCCATTACTGCAACTAAATTATTTAAGTGTTTTGCTTATGTTTTGCTGAAAATTAATATATCGTCAAGATATACAATGATGAATTTCCCAATGAAATCCTTCAGGACTTCGTTCATCAATATCATGAAAGTATTGGGAACATTTGTTAAGCCAAATGGCAGGACAATCCATTCATACAGCCCTTCATTCGTCTTGAATGATGTCTTCCATTCATCACCTTCTCTCATTCGAATTTGATGATACCCACTTTTCAAATCAATCTTTGAAAAAAACTTTGCTCCACTCAATCAATCCATCAAGTCATCCATCCTTGGAAATGGAAATCTGTATCTAATGGTAATCTTATTGATTTTCCTTGAGTCTGTACACATTCTCCAGCCTCCATCTTTCTTTGGGTTGAGCACTGTTGGAACAATGCATGAACTCAAGCTCTCTCGAATCAATCCTTTGTTCATTAAGTCCTGGACCTGTCTCTTAACTTCTTCATTTTCTTGTGGCATCAACCTGTACATTGCTTTGTTCGGTAAACTGGCTCCAGGTATAAGATCGATATGATGGATTATACTCCTGATAGGTGGCAAAAAACAGGGTAGTTCGTCCACTACTATATCAGCAAACTCTCCCAACAACTTCTGGATTTCATTTGGTAAATCATCTACTCTTGTACTGGTCAAAAAAATTTTGGGCTTCCTGACCACAATAAATTGTGTGTCTTCCTTTTTCTTAACCTCATCAAGAATTTCCTTCCCACTCATGAGAAGTACAGTGTTGCTCACCTCTGTTTTCACTTCTTTATCCTTAATCGGCAGCAACATGTGTGTCCCACCATTTTTCTCCAGGGTGTATGTGTTCTTTCTCCCATCATGAATCACATTTCTATCATATTTCCATGGTCTACCCAACAATACATGACAAACATCCATGGGAATGACATCACATAATATTTCATCCTTATATCCCCCTATTTTAAATTCACCTAAACATCGTTTAGTGACATTTACTTGATGTCCTTTTTGTAGCCACGAAACTCTGTATGGGATTAGATGTACAATACTCTCCAGCTCTATCTTTTCTACCATTTTTGTAGATATGAGATTATCTGTGCTAACGTTGTCCACTATGACCTTGCATACTCTATCCTTATCTTTGCAAGCAGTCTGAAATAGACTGTTTCTTTGGGTTGGGTTCTCTGCCTCCTTCTCCAGCTTCAAGAGAACTTTCCTCATCATCAAGGATCTTCCGCCCTCAGCATCTTCTACCTCAACATTCTGTCCTTGAGCTTTGGAAATGTGAGTTTGACCACCTACTTTCTTATTATCTCGACACTCATAGGATTTATGTCCGATTTTTCCACAGACAAAGCATTTCACTTCACCTCCTCGACCTCCTCGTCTTCCTCTGGCTCAAGGAAAATTATTTCTATCAGCATACTTCCTTTCTTGTGAGCTTCCTCCTCTCTCAGTTTGAGTTTGAGGTTTCTTCCCCTCTTATTTGGGTTTCTGAGTTCTGTCTTGGGAAATTTTTTTTCCTCTGGCTTGACTTCTACCTCAGCCTCTTTGACCTTGCTTCCAGCTTAGCTTCTCTTCAGCTTTTAGAGCTATCTGATAAGCATCTTCCACATTTCAAATGGTTATCATGCTCATCTCATCTTGAATGTCATATCGCAAACCATTCATGTACTTGGCAACCTTTTCATCATCTCTTTCTCGATGACCTTCACTGATGTTTATCCTGTAGAATTCTTCAGTGTATTCTTTCACTGACACCAGCTTCTGTCTCAAATTCTGTATCCTCCAAAACAGAGTGATTTGATAATCCTTGGGTATAAATTTGGCTTTCATATTTGCAACCATTCTATCCCATCTTTTGATTTTCTGCTTGCCCTTGCAGTGTCTGTCAGCCTGCAGTTCATCCCACCATAGTGTTGCGTGCCCTTTAAGTCTAGTAATGGCATGTTTGACTTTCTTGTCTTCCTCGACATCCTCATAGTCAAAGTATTTGTCTAGAGATTTAATCCAGTCTAGAAGTTCTTCAACATCTAAGTTGCCTTCGTACACTGGAATGTCCATTTTTTCTCTGGCACCTATCCTTGCAACAGCCCTGAATAGGCATTCTTATGCAGCATCTTCAGCTGCAACTTCTTCTCCTTCGTTTCCAGCTTCATTTTCACTTTCATCTTTGCTGATATCCCCAGTGTCAACTATGCACCTCTGTTCTGTCTCCATGGCATCAAGCCTGGCACATAATTCGTGCATTTCCTTTTCCATTGCTGGATCGGGTAATTGCATGTCTCTTCTTCTCAGGGGCATGGCTATAAAATTTCTCCCTTCTCTCTGCTACAGAAAGCAAAGAAATTTTTCTATGCTCTGATACCAAATGATGTAGACCCCTGGCCCTTAGGCCAAGATCCTCATAGGATCGTTCTAAATCATCTCCCTGAGTCCAATTGACTCTTTGGTTTCCCCATAGGGAATACCTCACACACACACAAGAGTGTAATCCATAGGTCCTTGTGATTTATGCCTGTGCGATCAACCACAAGGCATTCACTCCACAACTGACCAACAAATATGATCAGGTCTTTTTCACCGATTCAGAGTTTCGGATTTCATGATTTCCCAAATTTCGATGGAGAGATCCTTGTCTCTTCAACCTCTAAAACCCGAAACATCAACGAGGGTTGACTCCTTCAATGTGTCGAACACACACCTCTTATTTCTCATGAATTTCGGATTTTCAGGGCTTGAGCAAACAACCTACAATTGTTCCTCTTCCCTTATGATTTCCCGAAATCTGAAATTTCCCTTTGGCAAGGTTGATGGCCTTTCGAAACTTTCATCGAACCTCAACCACCTCCTTTAGCTTTCGTCACATATCCTTTGACTAACCCTTGGGACTTGCTTTTCGACTTTTCGCTCTTCATGATTTCGGGAGTTGCATGACCATGCAACTCTACCCCTCAAGTCTCGGAATCTCGAAACCCGATTGGGCCCCAATGCTATTTCACCTCAATCTTTCAGGAACTTTCCCCTTTCGCTTTTCGGGATTTCACAACTTGCGAAAATCCACAACAGAAAGGTTCCTTGCCTCCCGAAATGTCGATCTCTGAATTCTCGAAGCTTCACCTCCCACGGGATCTACGATTGAGATCTTCCACTATCTGATGGCTCTAGGCCTTTCGACTTTTCGCGAACTGGGAGTTTGAAACTCTTGATTCCAAAAACTGCAGCCTCCTCTACTTCCCGACACCCGATATGCCGAAATGCCAAAATTCACTCTGAAGACTTATCACATTTCGTGACTTTGGGATCTTTAGCACCAAGTGTCTTGGCTCCTTGTCATCAAAATTCCCGATGTGCTGAACCCCAAATTACCGAAATGCCAAAATTCCATTGTTCGGCTTCACATGCGAAAATCCCTTTCACTCTTTGGGGGTTAGAGTGACCAAGGATTTTGTCTTTCACTCCAGACTTACGAATCCTGAAATGCCAAAATGATTTAATGGCTCAACTAACCATAATCAATGGTCCTCATTGATTCTCGACACCAGAGTGGTGGATTCATCCAACTCCTAACCACCTTGCAGCTCCATTGGATCATATGGTCCCCGCAATTTCGCGAATTCTCCACAGAGAATTCTATCTGCCCGATTCACTCCTCAATGACTTCTGTGAAATGAACCAGTGTTCTCCCTCCTGAACGTGAATTCTGTGAGATGTTTTTTGACTTTCGTCTACTTGTCTTCCTTTGAACACTTCAAATGTACTAACCCTCCTGAGATTTCTCTGGTAAAACCAAACTTCAAAAGGATTCCTGCGCGCACTCCTTGCGGCAATATTTCAAATAACCTCTGGTTATTTGAGTTCTTGACTCTGTGCACTCTCTGCAATAGCAGTCCTTCAACCTTCACCTTAGTTGATGACTTCTAAGGCTTAGACTAGCTTGCGCACAGCTTGCATGGCTATGTGCTTCACCTACACTTTTGCTGGTTATGAGAACAACGGTATCCCTCCTGAGATTTCTGAGGTAAACTTATAACCTTGTCAACGCACACCTTGCAGACGTTTCACTGCACTCCTTGCCGGAACTCTCAGGAAGAGAAACAATTGAAACCCATTCTTCTTCTCTCTCAAACTTCATACATTCAACATGAAATCATACATTCAACACAACATTGAAACAAATGCATAACAGAGAACATAAAACAACTGTAAACATACCATTCAGCAAATGTAAACAGTAAGCATCATAACACCATGAAAATTGAGTCAAAGCTTCATATATTAACTCAAGTGCTCTTGTACATGGTTTCTTCTCTACAACTCTTTAGCTTATGAAAAATCTCTCTTCTTCTATTTTAATGATACAATAATACAAGGGTGAGGGTGTCTATATCCGTTTTCCCTCCTACTCTTCTAAAACTGTCTAATCTATTAATTCAAATCTACCTACTTTCATTAAACAGACTTAATGTCTATTACATCCGACAGATGAGAGAAAATCACTCAAGAACTATTTACAGCATCTAGATATAAATGCAAGTACACCTCTTAGATACTACATTAATGTTTGCTCATTAAACTTTCAAAACATTTCAAAATGTGTGTTGGTGATTTCCAACTATCTTCTGCCTTCATGCTCGCTTGGTTGTCTTCTTACGATGCTCCTGCATTAAAACCATAGGTTCTAACAGAAATTTTTTTATCGATACACCTAAACTGTTATGTTGCACTAGGTTTCTAGCAAAGGCATGCAACCAGATGTTTTGGTAGAATTTTTTTTTATTGACGCACCTAAATTATTATGTTTTACTGGTGCCCTTTAATATCTAGAGCATTGGTGATCCATGGCTACAAGTGCATTGGAGCAACAACATGTCAAAAATACATCAGTTATAAACATTGGCCAAGACACATTGATGATCCACATTGGTCTAGGTGCACCGATGCTTCTATACCAATGTGCACCCAAGTGTAAAAAAACACAAAATATAGTAGTTCTCGACTTTGGTTCCAAAAAATTTGTGCTCCATGACCCATGTGCACTAGAGTGCTAATAGCCCAAAAAGACATCAGTGCTTCGCTTCTGTATTGGTATATTGTTTCTCCT
>JZKD02S2261716.1:1080197-1101481 GCA_000966675.3 Picea glauca
TGGCTCATTAAACACAAGGTCCAATTAAATTCCACCACATGGAAATGCAACATCAACATGAATGAACTTGGAAGGACTAGTGGATATGATGTGGACTAATGATTAAATGTCTAACGAGATCTATCTCGGGAATCCTTATAGGATCCATGTCTTGTGTTCTAACACCTCCCATATAAGTAGAGCCATGTCTCGTGTACTAACACCTCCCATATAAGAAGAGCTATGCATCTTTGATATGGATAGAGGAGAAAAGTAGTGAGGGAGCGACCCAAGTCTAGTACTCCTGGTAGAGCCAATGGAACCTCCCTCTAATATTATAATAAATGGGACATCTAAAGATGAGTTTCTCTTGCATCCGACTCAATATCTTGCAATTGACGCAATTGAAAAATCCTTTCTAACGAGGAATGTGATGATTTACCCAATTGGGAGTTGGTGAGAAAAAACCCTAAACTTGCCAAGAGAAATCCTAAGGATATGCATCCAATGTCTTTGAGTATAGGCAAGTTTGACTATAAGTTCATCCTTCAGCTGTATGAAGTGCTTGAAGTAGAAGGCCATCTTAGGGTCGAGACCCTTAGGGGGTGTTCAATTGACTTAGATGTATTGTTTGTGGATATCCTCTCTAATCACCTTGTTCAAGGAGATAGAATGTGACCGATGGGATCCAAGGAGTATCTATAAGGGGGGATACAATCAATAGGGTTGCCAACAAACTGAAATAACAAAGAGACCTCAGAGGACCAAATTGTCTCATCCTAGAGGGGATTGTAGAAGCAATCTATTTTGATGAATAAAGATCCAATAAGGGGTATCTCTCCTTCCATGTTGAGGAACCTGTTGATTCTTCAAAATTTTGTGTGGGAATACATATTCCCAAATGGCCATGTGTTGACGAGCGAAATTTAACACTCACCAACTGGAAGAGTGGATACGGTCCGGGGTTGTCTAAATAACCCAAGCCATTTGGGATAACCCACCCTGATGAGTTTAGTGGCTCCGTTGGCCGATCTAAGTCCTAGAAAAACAAATGAAAAATACTCTAATAAACTAATCTAAAAAAAAACAATAAATAAAACAAACCAATAAACAAATCTAAACTACATATATACAATTTACTATCTAATACTATAATAACTCTACAAAATTTAAGATTGAACTATCAAAAGAATTAAATCTTAATCACAAATGTACAGTATTTACAAATTACAAATTTAGATGAAAACCTACAAAAATCATTTGTAAACTGTCCTAAGACAGCAAAACTATTGTTTTTTTATTTTTATAATTTAATGAGAAAGAAATAAACTGAAAAACTATCTAAGCTAAACAACTAAAATGATAATTCTAACTAAGATTCTAAACTATGTATATATCTAACTAAGCTACTTAAATAACACTAATAAATCAACTATTAAACAACATATAGCAAACTGACCTGAAGTAACGCTTCAGGTTTGTCCTGTGTATGATGGTCGATTCAGTTGTTCGGTGGGAGGAAACTTGCACCAGATTCTCCACGAGCTTCTCGTAAACGGAAATTTGTTGTGCTCTTCAAATACAAATAACAGGACAAACAAGACATAAAAATAACAACAATTTTATAATTTACAAATCGCCGCAGCTAGATAAATCTGTGTGCAAAGACTTGTACAAAATGATTCATTTAGCGAAAAAGGTAAACCTGTAATTCATTAAACTGAAGCAGACTAATTGTTGTATTTTTAAATAAGAGAGACTAGATATGGATAACACATTTAAATCAAATCACATCAACATACAATGAATCATGATAGCTAAAGTAGTCGATAATTAATTGCAAACTGATATGCAGAAAAACTTGAAACAAAAGTTTGATATATTGAAAGCGAAAGCTGTTACAAGACATCAACTTTCGTCTCAGTCTGAATCATAAATCCATAATCTGGTTCTCCCAACAGTGATGATGATGATGACCATTATTACAAAAAAATAACAAGTATTTAAAGACCTCCCACAGGGTAAAACATCCCTGTGGGAATTATCAAAACAGCTTACACAAATCTGGGGAAAATATCCCAAATCTCTATTTTAGACTCAAGATAACAACCTAAAACAAAACCATATCCAAAGTATCTCCTAAACTGCTACAACATGCCCAATTGATCATTGAAATTCGTATGCACCCGAAAGAGGACAAGAATAGACAAGATTAGAGGATATTTTATTGATAAGATTGACAAAAATCTAATTTTTTAAGACTAGCTATGGAATCTTGCGATTCTATAGCTGGTCTAAATTGAATATAGAATCATTTTAAAATCAATCCAAAACCTAAAGAATCATATTCAAGCTATTAAACAAAGATTTGATTGCTAATTAGAAACCAAACGAATCATTCAAATCAAAACTATTATGATAAATTGAGAGCAAACAAAATTGTGGTCAATCGAATGATAACAGAAATACATGCACTCTGTTCAATTTGTTATCACCATTTTGGGGTAAAAAGAATCACATTAGATAATTTGACAGTAATGAAATCATTTTCATGAACCAATTCCAATCGACACAAACTATAAACAGCTAAACAAATTTTCATTAACAAAAATCGTTTTTCCAAAATCAAAGCTAACAGGGTCATTTTTCCGATTTAATAGATTACATCGTATTTATCAACCCAATCACTAATAATGACGCATAACACATATAAAGGAACATACCAATTCAAGCCTATGAAATCGTTCCAAAATCAAACCATAATAACTAAATCAGAGCCGATAGAATCCAACCACAACAAAATCGTATGAAATCAAAACATAGCCGTGCTCTGATTTTAGCAAAAAAATCTCCTGTACAGGTCAGATGCAATCAAAATCTAAACGAAAACAAACCCCATTGATTACATTAATTCAAACCAACAGAATTATTCTAAAGCGAACCACACCAAGTCAAAACCAATCAATCGCTTCTACTAATCTGAGAACAACATAATCATTTTGAATCAAAACGAACAGAGCTATCGAAATCAAATCCAATCGATTATAATAATCCAAGCCAACTCATAAAACGAAATTAATATTGAAATTCATACCTGAACAATAAGAAACAACTTCAATTATGATAACTTGGAATTGACGAAGGTTGTTGTGACCTCGACATTCATGAAGACAATTGAACCGGTGGTTTTTTTTTTCTTGTCGTTAGTCTGTAGCCTATCGTTCTCCTTTTCCAGCACTGTCACCTGTTCTTCTAATGCTTTGATATTTTATTGCAACAGGGGAACGTCTATGTAATAACGCTCTAGCTAAGCATTACATTGGATACATGATGGTTGCTTGAGCTATAATAACACAAGCGAGGGTTTGTTTAAGCCACCAGGGGTTTCATTGTGCAGCCTGATTCCTGAGTAATTAGGGTTGTTTTATAGGAAAGGGGGTAAATTAGAGACATAGTCATAGGGTTTCTTGGAGCATAGGCCATGGGAATAGGGGTACTCTTTAGCTATGAAATGCTCGATATCGGAGTCCGAGTACTCGCTCAGCACTATGGGATTTTGGTCGACGTTTGTCTTAGGTTTATTCCGGGCAAGTCTCAATATCAATCGAGCATTTTTCTTACCCTTGTTGTCGATAGTAAAATTACCCTTGACTTTCTTACTCACAGGCTTCTTGACAGCCTCAATCTTGTTTGTTATGATGTCAGGTAAGTCGATGTCAGGGAAAACCGAGGGTTTGGTCGGGGGTAGAAGGATATGAAATGGAACGGGTGGCCCGACAGTAGTCTCACTAACCACAACCTTATCGATTTGAGGAGACTCTGGATTAGCAAAGCCATTTCTAGATATAAAGGCTTGCCAATTATCACCATGAAAGCTCAAATGGTGGATGATAATGAGTCTAATCAAGCCGTGATGAAACAAGCTGCTATCAGCCTTCTCACGCTTGAATCTCTTAGACATCTTGTAAAGACTACACAATAAGTAATGCGGCATGTTCAAAGGATAGCCCATGAAATTCATCAATAACTGGAGGTGATACAAAAAAACCAAGCCATACCGACCTTTACAGGTCACAAACTGTTTAACCATTATCAAAAGATCGTGCCACCTGGGTTTGAGGGTAGAAATAGGCATACCTTTATCACAGGACACAACCTTTCATGATACAAATAGCAAAGGCCATGGAACCTCGTCGACTTTGGAGTTTTTAAACCACCTTTCACCTGTAGCTGCTAGTCTTGTAGTAGAGCTTATGAATTTCTCATTCAGCTCAAGCTGTATGTCGTCGGTTTTAGCCCTGCACCCATCAAAGGTGAGTGCGAATTGTTGGGAAACCGAATGATTGAGACCCTCGAACCTCTGTATAAACACCAGCCAACCACTGTTTTCTAAATCCTTACAGGCATTATCGAATAGTAACAGAGCTTGGCTACCATTCGGCTCCATGTGCACCACTGGTGCCATAGGAAGGAGCACACGATGAGCAGGGTTTATCACGGGCTAGGGTTCGAATAGAGTATACGTAGGGGCAGAACGTTCCCAAGCTTATCTGAAAACTAGCAGAGGTGACCCGAGATAGGGGGGGAGCATTAATGACAAAATGTGCGAAGGTGGTGGAGCTATTTCGACCCATGCAAAACATTCATTTCCATAGTACAACCGATGGTGCATATAACAATTCAAAAACTATGCATAAGTTAAAAACCATGCCATTCAATCAATCAATGAAAACTATGGTAAGTCGGCCAAACATTTGCGCGAGCAATAGTTTTATCATATCTTTAAAACCAAACAATGAATCGAAATCAATACCAAGGGTTCGATCATATGAAATATGTGTTGTATGAAGTGATTTATACCAAGGGTCTAACCACAACATCAATGTGTTTTCATAAAAGCAATGTGTCAAAGAAATCGATGAAAGAACATATAAATCAAATCACCAATGCATCACAAACTCGATCAAAAGAATATCATCACAGTCTTGTAAAACGAACGAAGTCACATTAACGATTAAAGAATGCCAAATGAGTAAAGATCTTGGGGTCTTGCCAACTGTATAACGATAAGTAAATTGGAAACGCAATGAGTATATAGACAAGAGCGATCATAACAATCCAGTGACATTTTTTATTATGACTTCGAAGTCAAATTTTTCACGCTTGCAGTCGTGAAAACAAGAACAAAGGTAAGTGTGCGAATGCATGAAATAATAGCGTCGTTTTATTGCAAATATTACGACGAAAATCAAGGGTTGCAAAACACTGGTGTAGGCAGCTTATAAGGACAGTATAAAAATGCGAATTGGTTGCCAACAATGGAGACACACTGGTAGAAGAAATTATCTCTGCCAAGAGAACAAATTCAGATTATGATAATGAGAAAAACTCTAACTCAAAAATAAGAACCAGAAAATCGTGTAAACATCATCATTAACCAAATATTCTAGCAATGTTTAAAGGATGAAAACTGATAACAGTCTTAAGACAAGTGAGCCACGATACTAAAGATAAAATCCCCAATACTGTTGATAGAGCCACTGCTGCCAGCAGGCGTTCATAGCCTCGATAGGGTTTCCATTTAACCCACTCTGATATCTGTATCCTTCCAAGAAGTTTCGGATCAGAATAAAGGACATGTTAAGGTTAAGAGGTTTCTTATTTGCAAATTTTCATATACCTGACATTGCTTCACTGCCAGCAGGCCTGTTCAGTACCTCGACAAAGTTGTCTTGGCGTCATGCATGCATTTACCCGCTACCAGCAGACCTGTTTAGCATCTCGACAGGTTTACAAGCACTTCCCACAACTCTTTTATTGATTTATTTTGTTTTTTTAAAGATATATAGTCGAGCGGGGTGACGCTAAAAATTATGATATTTTAACATATTTTTTTCAAACCTCAGCAGAATTTTTTTTTGAAATGTCCTTTATTAAGATCCAGTGATGGTTTATTTACAAAACCAATTTTCTAATGCAGGGAGAGATCTTTCCGAGTCATTCCCTTAAGGAATAGGGACATTGTAAAAAGATAATGAATGATCGCGACAGGTTTATCTCAGAGATCGAAATCAGTTAACTTCTTTCAAACAACAGTTTTTTTGCCAATATAGATGTAAATTTCAGAAGTCTACAATTGATGTTTATACAATTTTTCAGCAGTCATTTCAGTGAAGGAATTTTCTGTTTTCTTTGTCCGAATAGTTCAGCATGCAGGTATGTAAAAAACAAAAACTGATAAGTGCAAAGGAGAAATCAAAACCAAAATAGCAAAAGAAAAGCAAACAAAAGCAAAATATGTACATAATATACAAGGAGTTGTCATCAAGCAAAATATATTTTCAGAGCTTGGCCATTCACTGGATAGGTGTCAGGCTGCCCCTCTAGATTTTGCAATCAGAAAGAGCTGGGACCCAACTTCTCAGCAATTAAAAACGGTCCAAGCCATAAGTTTTGAAATTTCATGTGCTCTCCCTTTCCCTCATGCGGTTTGTCCCATTTTAGGATGAGATCACCTACTTCGAAGTTCCTATCAGAGGCAGAGTTAGAATCAAACCAGATTTTAACTACTAGTTGATGTTGATCTAACTTCCGTTTATCTTGGGATCTTACCTCTTCTAGCTTCATCAAAGTGTTAATTCGGTTTTCCAAAGGGGGATAGTCTTCTTCTTGTATTTTCTGTGATAACTGTAGTGAGGGAAGAAGAATGTGTAGTGGCAGAATTGCTTCTCTGCCATAAACAAGAAAAAAGGGGGAGTTACCTACAACAGTCTTTGGTGTTACCCTATCAGCCCAAATCACGTTTAATAGTGCATTGTGCCAGTTTTTGTGATTCTCAGATACCGTTCTTTTGGTGATTTTAATCAAGTTCTTATTTGTTGACTCTGCCAACCCATTTCCCTGAGGGTAATATCTAGCAGAATACTTCAATTTAATTCATTTTTCTAAAGCAAAATCACTCATCTCAAGAGACGAAAAATAAGAAGCGTTTTCGAATACTAAACAGTGAGGGATACCAAAACGAGTGATAATATTTGAATTTAAAAAGGCAATTACCTGACTGGTATTCACAGTTCTTAAAGTGGCAGCTTTGGACCACCTGGTGAAACAATCTGTGGCTGTTATGATAAACTTATGTTGTTGTGAGGATGGCGGGTTGATTGTACCTATGATATCAAGGCCCCACTACTGAAAAGGAGAGTCTACTGAAACGGGCTGCAAAGGAAAGGATGGTTTATGTAACTGCCCTGATGCTTTTTGACAAATAGTACACTTATGACACAAGGCATGGGCATCTCTAAAAAATGTGGGCCAGTAATAACCGACTCTTAAAACTTTATGGGCAGTGGTGTCACCACCAAAATGACCACCAGCTTCTCCTGCATGCAACTCTAGTAAGACTTTTTCTGCTTCGTCTTTCTCGAGACAGCGCATCAGTATGCCATCAAAATTTTGACGAAACAGAATACCATTAACCAAATGAAAGGAGGCATACTTTAATCTTAACGCTCTTCTTTTAGTGGGATTTAGGTGACGGGGGGCTGACCCATGTTCAAGACATAATTTTATGTCGTCATACCAAGGACTAACAGAGTTTTGTGCGCAGCAGATTATATTTTGATTGTGTTGTCCTAGGTTTGACCTATCGCTTTCTTCTTGCTATCCCTCTGCTGAATCAGCAACTAACTTGCATAACCCTTGGCCTCTCACTATCTGTGCTGGGGTAATTTCTATGTCGTACTCCTGCAAGGAGGTGACCCAGTTAGCCCTCTTTTCACCTAGTTCCTTCTGTACTAACAGGTTCCTGACGGCTGGGTAAGGGACAATAACTTTCATCCTCGATTTCAAAATATAAGACCGGAAATGCTTGACTGCTTTGAAAACAGTGTAGGCTTGTTGATCTACCACTGGGTAATTAAGTTCAGCGCCTTTGAAAGAAGAGCTCATAAAGGCAATGGGTACTTCATTGTTTTTGGTGTTCTTTTGAGTTAGGACGGCGGCGTAGGAACAGTCAGAAGAAAAAGTGTAGAGCATAAAGTCTTGCGAAAAGTCGGGGCTCATGAGAAAAGGAGCGTCTATTATGGCTTTCTTTATTGCATTAAAAGCTTGATTTTCTAAGGATCCCCAATGATATTGGGCATCTTTCTTAATTAGGTTCTGTAAAGGTTTGACCATTTTGGAGAAACTGGGGACGAATCTCCTCACAAAGTTTATCTGGCCTAAGAAAGATTGCATAGATTTTTTGGATGTAGGAGGGGGGAGTTTCGAGATGACTTGAGTCCTTTCAGGATCGATAATCATCCCTTTGCTTGACACAATAAATCCTAAGAGTTTACCCTGTTCTACTGCAAAGATGGATTTTTTTAGGATTCAAGGAAATCTCGTATTTACGACATCGTTGTAGAATGGCTCGTAAATGAGCTAGATGATCGGTTTTGTTTTTAGAAAATACAGTAACATCATCTAAGTAAACTACGAAGGATTGATTTATTAAGCCTCGGGAAGCGATGTCCATCGCTCTCTGGAAAGTGGCACCGGCATTAATCAATCCAAAGGGCATTTTTCTGTAAGTGTAGGTGCCCCATGGAGTACGGAAGGTAATTTTAAGTTGGTCTGGAGGAGACATCAGGACTTGGTTTCACCCTGAGAAACCATCCAATAAAGATAGCCTCTCAGAACTAGATACCTGTTGAAGGATTTGTTCCATGGGTGGGACAGGGTAGTTGTCTTTATCAGATGCTCTATTAAGGTTTCGAAAATGGACGCAAAGTCGGATTTCCCCACTTTTCTTTCGGATAGGGACAAGGTTAGAAACCCATTGAGTGTGCCTAACAGGGAAAATTATCTTAGCATTCAGGAGTTTATTTAATTCTTTTTTGACGGTCGGTTCGAGCTGAGGGTGCATTTTTCTTAATTTATGTTGAAAGGGTAAGGTCTGGGGTTTCATAGGAATGACATGTTGTATGATGTTAGGGTCAAAATTTTTAAGGTCATCATACGTCCATGCAAAGACATCTTTGAATTCTTTGAATTTAATAAATGCAGTTTTTTCTTGTTCAGAACACCCTACCCCTAGATTAATGCACTGTGGATTGTCCTTAGTTCCTAAGTTTACTTTTTCATATGATAATGAGGAACTATTGGTTTTACAGTTGACCAATTTTTTCAATTTATCTTGAAAATCATAAAATTTCTCTAATCTAACTACAGATTTAGGGATCGAATTTACCATGTCCGATGAAGATTCAGGAGTTCTCGAATCTAGTATTACTGTGAAATTCTGCAAATTGTCGTCGTGAGTGCATTCGTCTATCATCGTGCCTTGAAAAGTTTCTTCCATATGCAGGAAGCTAATAATATGTTGATCGTCGTCGAAGACTCTCCAGTTCATGATGTTGTCAGGAACTGATGGCCTGAACAACAGTTTGACAGAGAATGCATCCGGGGACAAGCCTTCTGTAGGAAAGAGTTTGGAAGCTACGTTAGCTAATAGATCTGCTTTAGCATTATTCAATCTAGGAATAGAATTTATATTGAAAGCAAAAAACTTATTCATTAAATTCCATACCTTGGATTGGTAGCTTTTAAGATGCAGAGACAGACAGTGGATAGAATCTCTTATCTGTCTAACCACGATTTCGGAGTCACCAAAGACAGTTAGATTTTGAATGTTCATATCTAAAGCTTTTCTGAGACCCTGCAGTAAAGCCTCATATTCTGTTGTGTTGTTAGTACATTCAAACTCTAGCCTACATGCAATCAATGTTTTTTTACCTACCGGATCGATAATAACGTAGCCTGCACCAGCTCCTTTCTTAGACTTTGACCCGTCGAAATAAAGAGACCAAACTTGATTTTTATCGGGTGTATGAGACCGTTGTGTAGAAGTTGCTGGCTGCACATATGCTACAATCTCAGACTGTTCTTCTAGGTTGGTGATAGCTGAAGCCTCGGCCATGAAATTGCCGAAAAAGGTATCCATTCCTTGTACTTCAGGTGAATCAGTAGGTGTAAATGGTTCATTGGGATCATTCAAATTCGTGACCATGAACTTAAGGTAGCGTTCATGATTTAC
This sequence comes from Picea glauca, assembly GCA_000966675.3. NCBI lineage: Eukaryota > Viridiplantae > Streptophyta > Pinopsida > Pinales > Pinaceae > Picea > Picea glauca. Next base: position 1,090,252 of record JZKD02S2261716.1, read on the forward strand.
CTTGATCTTGTTAGGCTTGTCATTTTCTGGAAGCCATGAGTGAGACCAATCTATCGCGAAATAGCCGTGTAGTTGGTCCGACCAGTCCCTACTTAAAAACAAACCATACACTTCTGGAATATCCACAAAAATAATATCAATAACTTGATGAACCTTGGGGTTAGACGATAATCTTATGAGCACATTTCTTAATTTCCCTATAACTTTAACACTGGTTCGATCAAGTTGTATGATTTTTAAAGTGGATGGTTCAACTTCAGCGTTAATATTCTGACACACAGACCATGGCATCACATTGGATGATGCTCCTGAGTCTACCATACAATTGTGCACATTTCTATTAAAGATTTCAAAATTTAACAAAAATGGAGGTACATTTTTGCGAGTACTAAGGGTGGTATTCTGTGGCTTTTTACTCGCAGTTTCTAAAGCTAGTTTATCTACATTATTTACATTAATTACATTACTTACAAGAAGGATTCCTTTATCGTGAGGTTTAGGATTGTTCTTAGTAGAAGTCTTATGAGGAACTTTGTTCTGAACAACCTTGTTACCACTTGAATTACCATTTTTTCCATTCTCTGAGATATTCTGTAACATTTTTTGTAGCACAAATGGAAATTTCAATAACTCATAAACAGAAATGTTAGCCCTTAACTTTTTAATATCTTCATCTAAATCATAATCTAAGTTGGGGTTTACATGACTCTGTTTAGTCTCAGCTGGTTTAGATTGCTTTGGAGGCAAAGTCGTAGTATTTTCGGCAGAAGATTTGTTTGTTGTCTTACTCCTAGTATTATAGGGATGGACTGTCTCGAAGTTATCTTGAAAGATGCTATCCGAGAAGTGTCCAAAAATGTTTGGAGAAGACTCTTCTTCTTGAACTGTCTCTTGTTCAACAACCTCCTCAGGAATCTCAAGAGGCATCAATTTATCCTGGGCTTCTAGAATTGTTTGAAGGGCATATTGCAGACTTTCTATATTAAGACCCTCGGTATTTGGATTGGGTCGGTTGGTGGGAAAAGGCTTCCTGAACGGGGTTTTGTAAGGCCCTTTGCTCGAGGAAGCTTCTTCAGTCGTCTTTTTTAAATCTATAACTTGATTCAACAGTTTTTGAACAACTTTAGTTAAGTTTTCTAAATCAAAGCTTTCAGGTTGTGTTTTATTTTGAGTGGGTCTAGGGAGGATTTCGATCTTATTTTTGGAAGATGAACTAGTTTTTGTTTTGTTGCTAGTAGCGTCTTTTAGACTAAGTATGTCTTTTTCAATCTGGCTGGCCTCCTCGAAGTCCTCTAACGATGTGGATTTCTTAGATCGTTTAACCCAAATGGCTATACTTTGATGCAAGGCTTTAGTATAGTATGATATGATAAGATTCTCGGCAGGCATGGAATCTATAGGGATTCGGTTCTTAAGTGTTAAGAATCTTTGATTAAAGTCTTTAACTTTTTCTTTTGGGTTCATTATTAAGTTAGAAATCTCCATGACTAGGACTTCCGGAGGCTTACTGTCTCCGACTTTTTCCAGAAAGCATGATTTGAATTTCTCCCAAGACGCAATGGTATGGGGTTGCTAGGCAAAGTACCATGTAGAGGCATTGCCCTTGAAAGTATAGGGGAACAACCTACAAACTACGTCTTCATACTCGACATTGCGGAGTCTTATGGCTAACATAAATTTTTTAATGTGATCTTCTGTGATCTATTTAGAGTCAGGGTCAAACTTGGGAAGCCAATTCTCTGGATGTTTGGGTAAGGGATGTTGATCTCCATGTATGGCTACCGCATCCTAGTCGAGCCAAGTTCTAGCAGGATTGTTCTGATTGGCCATTGGTGTAATCGGTGTGGAAGGCTATGAAGGGGAACTTCCTTCGTCAGAAGAGTCCTCTCCCGAAGAAGAAGGAGATGATGGAGGTGGTGAGGGTGGTATCTCGGTTCCTCCTGCAGCAAGAGTGAGGATTGGATCTGTAGGGTTTACAGTGAGGTTAGTGCCTCCGAGTTGTTCTCTGATATCAGAGAAATCCAAAGGTTGGTCCAATGGTCGATTTGGTTGCCTCAAATGGGCTAAGGCACTATGTGTTCTTATGAGAGATTGGCGGACAATCTCTTGTATGTCACCACCTGTAGGATTTGGGGTTACTGGCTCAACTGTGATCCGTGGATCGTCGTTTGATGTGGTTGTTGTTTGAGGGGGAATGTTATCGTTCAAATGACTTCTTGTCACTATAGGTGAGCGATTAGGTGGTGGAAGAGTCTTGCGACCGCCTCGTTCCATTAATTAATTTCAGGCCCTCCTTCTAGCGCCATTTGTTGACAGGCGAAATTGAACGCTCGCCAACTGGAAGAGTGGATCCGGTCCGGGGTTGTCTAAATAACCCAAGCCGTTTGGGATAACCCACCCTGACGAGTTTAGCGGCTCCGCTGGCCGATCTAAGTCCTAGAAAAACAAATGAAAACTACTCTAATAAACTAATCTAAAAAAAAAACAATAACTAAAACAAACCAATAAACAAATCTAAACTACATATATACAATTTACTATCTAATACTATAATAAATCTACAAAATTTAACATTCAACTATCAACAGAATTAAATCTTAATCACAAATGTACAGTATTTACAAATTACAGATTTAGATGAAAACCTGCAAAAATCATTTGTAAACTGTCCTAAAACAGCAAAACTATTGTCTTTTTATTTTTATAATTTTATGAGAAAGAAATAAACTGAAAAACTATCTAAGCTAAACAACTAAAATGATAATTCTAACTAAGAATCTAAACTATGTATATATCTAACTAAACTACTTAAATAACACTAATAAATCAACTATTAAACAACATATAGCAAACTGACCTGAAGTAACGCTTCAGGTTTGTCCTGTGTATGATGGTCGATTCAGTTGTTCGGTGGGAGGAAACCCGCACCAGATTCTCCACGATCTTCTCGTAAACGAAAAGATATTGTGCTCTTCAAATACAAATAACAGGACAAACAAGACATAAAAATAACAGCAATTTTATAATTTACAAATCGCCGCAGCTAGATAAATCTGTGTGCAAAGAATTGTACAAAATGATTCATTTAGCGAAAAAGGTAAACCTGTAATTCATTAAACTGAAGCAGACTAATTGTTGTATTTATAAATAAGAGAGACCAGATATGGATAACACATTTAAATCAAATCACATCAACATACAATGAATCAAGATAGCTAAAGTAGTTGATAATTAATTGCAAACTGATATGCAGAAAAACTTGAAACAAAAGTTTGATATATTGAAAGCGAAAGCTATTACAAGACATCAACTTTCATCTCAGTCTGAATCATAAATCCATAATCTGGTTCTCCCAACAATGATGATGATGATGACCATTATTACAAAAAATAACAAGTATTTAAAGACCCCCCACAGGGTAAAACATCCCTATGGGAATTATCAAAACAGTTTACACAAATCTGGGGAAAATATCCCAAATCTCTATTTTAGACTCAAGCTAACAACCTAAAACAAAACCATATCTAAAGTATCTCCTAAACTGCTACAACATGCCCAATTGATCATTGAAATTCATATGCACCTGAAAGAGGACAAGAATAGACAAGATTAAAGGATATTTTATTGATAAAATTGACAAAAATCTAATTTTTTAAGACTAGCTACATAATCTTGCGATTCTGTAGCTGGTCTAAATTGAATATAGAATCATTTTAAAATCAATCCAAAACCTAAAGAATCATATTCAAGATATTAAACAAACATTTGATTGTTAATTAGAAACCAAACGCATCATTCAAATCAAAACTGTTATGCTAAATTGAGAGCAAACAAAATTGTGGTCAATCGAATGATATCAGAAATACATGCACTCTGTTCAATTTGTTATCACCATTTTGGGGTAAACAGAATCGCATTAGATAATTTGATAGTAATGAAATCATTTTCATGAACCAATGCCAATTGACACAAACTGTAACCAGCTAAACAAATTTTCATTAACAAAAATCATTTTTCCAAAATCAAAGCTAACAGGGTCATTTTTCCGATTTAATAGATTACATCGTATTTATCAACCCAATCACTAATAATGACGCATAACACATATAAAGGAACATACCAATTCAAGCATACGAAATCGTTCCAAAATCAAACCATAAGAACTAAATCAGAGCCGATAGAATCCAACCACAACAAAATCGTATGAAATCAAAACATAGCCGTGCTCTGATTTTAGCACAAAAATCTCCTTTACAGGTCAGATGCAATCAAAATCTAAACGAAAACAAACCCCATTGATTACATTAATTCAAACCAATAGAATTATTCTAAAGCTAACCACACCAAGTCAAAACCAATCAATTGCTTCTACTAATCTGAGAACAACGGAATCATTTTGAATCAAACCGAACAGAGCTATCGAAATCAAATCCAATCGATTATAATAATCCAAGCCAACTCATAAAACAAAATTAATATTGAAATTCATACCTGAACAATAAGAAATGACTTCGATTATGATAACTTGGAATTGATGAAGGCTGTTGCAGCCTCGATGTTCCTGAGGACAATTGAACCGATGGTTTTTTGTTTCTTGTCGTTAGTCCGTAGCCTATCGTTCTCCTTTGCCAGCACTGTCACCTATTCTTCTAATTCTTTGATCTTTTATTGCAATAGGGGAACGTCGATGTAATAACGCTCTAGCCAAGTGTTACATTGGATACATGATGGTTTCTCGGGCTTTGATAACACAGGCGAGGGTTTGTTTAAGCCACCAGGGGTTTCATTGTGCAGCCTGATTCCCGGGTAATTAGGGTTGTTTTTGAGGCAAGGGGGTAAATTAGAGACATAGTCATAGGGTTGCTTGGAGAATAGGCCATGGGAATAGGGGTATTCTTCAGCTAGGAAATGCTTGATATCATAGTCCAAGTCCTCGCTCAGCACTATGGGCTTTTGGTCGACGTTTGGCTTAGGTTTATTTCAGGCAAGTCTCGATATCAATCGAGCATTTTTCTTACACTTGCTGTCGACAATAAAATTACCCTTGACTTTCTTACTCACAGGCTTCTTGACAGCCTCAGTCTTGTCTGTTATGATGTTGGGTAGGTCGATGTCAGGGTGAACCGAGGGTTTGGCAGGGGGTAGAAGGATATGAAATGGCACGGGTAGCCCGACCATAGTCTCACTAACCATAGCCTTATCGATTTGAGGAGACTCTGGATTAGCAAAGCCATTTCTAGATAGAAAGGCTTGCCAATTATCGCCATGAAAGCTCAAATGGTGGACGATAATGAGTCTAATCAAGTCGTGATGAAACAAGCTGCTATCAGCCTTCTCGCACTTGAATCTCTTAGACATCTTGTAAAGACTACACAAGAAGTAATGCAACATGTTCAAAGGATAGCCCATGTGACGCAACCTGTCAACAATCGAGCAAGTTGCTCCCACCAGGATCTTCTTGACACATGGGCCCGAAGAGTCTAAGTACTCTTCCACCCCTATCGGGGGTGCTCTCCACCCACAGCTCTCCTTCTTGGCGATCTCCCTATCGGAAAATCGGGAAATCACGCTTCGGGAGTTCGCGGTTCACGCGCGTATGATTCACATGTAGCTCCAAACCCAGAACCCCGAACTCTGATGTCCTTCCACCTGTACTCCACTAACGATCGTGGTCCCACCTGCCATGTCACATCAGGATTTCGCAGATCGCGAATCCGCGATGCAAAATTTCCTGGTGGTAGAAAACCCCGAAATGCCGAATCCCCGAAGTCCGATGACACCTGTCCTCCACCTTCTTCGGAGGTTCCCCTCAGCTAGGTCACTCCTACGCTCGTGTGATCGGGAATCGCGGGATCACATTTTCAACTGTCATGATTTCTTGCATTGGGAAATCCCGAATGCTGAAACCCCGATATCACGCCACCTGTCAGCACCTCTGGTGAGGCCTATGCCTTGACACCTGTCCCCCCCCTCGTGCTATCGGGAAATCACGATTCAGGAATTTACGGTTCCTGATGCACAAGGTCACAGTCCTTGCAAAGTCCCGAGTTCCAACTCCTCAGGATCTTGTGCCATGCGTCTCGGTCCAAATCAATGCTCCAGATCGATTCGGGAAATCACCGATCGCGATTTCAAAAAAACTTGAACTCTTGCCTCCGGAAACGCCGAACGTCGAACCCTGATCCTCAGGGATCCTGCGCCACGTGTCTCTGTCCAGATCAACGGTGCAGATCAATTCGGAGAATCATGATTCGCGATTCCACAAGGTGTACAACTCTTACCTCACCAATCCCCGAATGTCGAAACCCCGAAGTCCGATGGACTTTAATCCTCCTCGCCTGTGCTTACGAATTAACTCCCGCGTAACTCCTCCTCGATCTGACGATCCTCGGGATTTCGCAGAACTTCACGGGGATTTCACGCCGTTGATTTTCTTCCTCTTGAGAATCCTCCGGATTCTAAGCTCTTCCTTGGTTCGATCTCTCCCAGGCTTGTTCCGGAGATGCTTGCAAGGAACTATCCCTCCTGAGCTTTGTCTCTCTCTGACTCCTCCAGAGACTTCTCACGTTCTCCCTGTGCTCGACTTTCAATTGCTCTCAAAGCGTTGAAGTCGTCTAGACCTGTGCAATCCTACTAACACGGTCCAGTCCTCCTTCTCTCAGACTCGGCTCTGAGACTTCAATTCGGCCTGCACTCACCTGCACGGCTCAAACAACCAACTTCACTCTGGGAAAATGGGAACAAGAATTTAACTGCTTAGCCTCCTCGACGCACTCTATGCGGAGGAATTCAACTGCACTCTATGCAGGAATCTCCTGGCTCAAGCAGAGAAACAATTAAACCTCATTCGCTCATTCCCTCAGGTTACGAACTTGATATGCAATCATATACGCAGCATATAAAAGATAAGCATAAAAAGAAGCAAGCATGCAAAAGAATAATATCAACAACACACAGAGATCAAACACATCCATGGAATTGAATCAAAGCTTTTCCTATTAATTCAATATCTGTACATGGAGTTTCTTCACAAGCTCTCTGCTCTGTTCTTCCTTGCTTCTGTGCTAATGCTGAATAATCATCAATTACACAAGGAGGGTGCCTATATTCGTTTTTCCCTCCTGGAAAGATGAAACTGTCTAATCTACAGCTAACCCTATCTACCAACATTTAAAACTATTAAATGCCTGCTTATCTATATTACATTTCAAGTGCGCTCAGCTTTGAATGCCTTTAGTAAAACGGCGGTGCAACAATACCAAGGTAGAATTCAAAATTTGAGGTTTGTTGGCTTGTCCAACTGTCTCTTCTTTCTCCTCGCGCTGGTTCGTATGATGAATTGCGGATGCTCCTGCATCATACTCCTCGGCTCAAAAGATTTTATGGGCTCCTGCCCATGAGCTCCTGTACAGCCTGCCCATATTTCAAAATCACTGCTTCTATCTCCCAGCTGGCATCTTCCACTGGGTGATCTTTCCATTTCACCAGGTATTCAAAATACTGCTTTCTCCTGGTCTTCTTCCCTGCTCGTTTATCCAGTATGCACTCCATCCTCAGTTTCTGTGCAACTGGTAACTGCTTCTGCCACTCTACCACTGGTTCCTCAGTTCCAGTGCCTATTTCTTCAGCCCCATAGGGGTATAAATCTGAAATGTTGAAAATCGGAGATATCTCGATGCGCTCTGGCAACTCAAGCTCATATGCATTTTCGCCAAATTTCCTCAGGATTCGGCACGGCCCAATTTTTTTCATCTTGAGCTTGTTGTATGTTCCCCCTTGGGAATCTTTCTTTTCTCAAGTGCGCTAGAACCGTGTCTCCAACTTCAAACTGAATTTGTCTTTTCCTCTGGTCGGCTCTGCGCTTTTATTCCTGATTCGATTTTTGTAATCGTTGCTTCACCTGTGCGTGAAGCTCTTGCATCGCTTCAGCAAATTCTTCAGCCCTGGTGCTGCTAGTCTCAGCCTATTTTAGCTCCTGGAGCTCAGACACTCCTCTCAGCTGTGTTCCATATAAAATTTGAAACAAACTCTTACCTGTACTTCGATTCATAGAATCGTTGTATGCAAACTCTGCCTATGGTAAGATCTGATCCCAACTGGTGTGATGCTCCACCACTAGTCTCCTCAACAGATCTCCCAAGCTTCTGTTGACCACTTCTGTCTACCCATCTATCTGTGGATGGTAAGTAGAACTGAATGCTAAATCAGTCCCCAATTTCTTCCATAGCGTCCTCCAAAAATGACCTATGAACTTCGTGTCCCGATCCGAGACTATGCTTCTCGGTAATCCATGCAATCTTACAATCTCTTTGAAAAATAAATTGGCGATGTGGATTGCATCTCTCGTCTTATGACACGGAATGAAATGTGCCATCTTCGAGAACCTGTCCACCACTACAAAAATGGAATCAACTCCTCGCTGTGTTCTAGGTAAACCCAACACAAAATCCATACTAATGGCTTCCCATGGCCTCTCGGGTATGGGCAATGGCTGATATAACCCAGCATTCTGCTTTCGGCCCTTTGCATGTTGACATATCCTGCACCTGTCAACAAATATCCTAACATCTATGCGCATGCCTGGCCAAAAATAAGATTCGCCGAGCTTGGCGAATGTTTTGTCATGCCCGAAATGACCTGCTAGTCCACCGCTATGTTTTTCTCGTACCAAATTCTCTCTCATAGAGCAATCTGGAATGCACAATTGATTTCCCTTGAATAGCAATCCATCTTGTATCAAGAAGTCTATCCACAGGCTCATATCTCTGAGCACCGGATTCTCAGCTGCTTCATAAGCTTCTCGGAAATCAGCATCACCTGCATACATATCTTTCAGGTTCTCAAAACCCAGTGTTTTGACCCTGAATTCCTGCAGCAACAAACATTTTCTACTCAAGGCATCCGCCACCTTGTTCGCAGTCCCCGAAATGTGTTTGATCACGAATGTGAAATTCTGCATGTACTCCACCCATTTCGCATGCTTTTGATTCAGCTTCTCCTGCTAACTCACGAATTGCAGTGCATGATTATCACTGTACAGTACAAATTCTTTGGGTATGAGATAATGCCTCCACTTCTTCAATGCCTGGACGATGGCATAGAATTCTTTGTCGTATGTGGAGTATTTCAATTTCGCATCATCCAGCTTCTCGCTATAATATGCCACAGGTCTATCATCCTGACTTAAGATCCCTCCAACAGCATACCCACTAGCGTCACACTTCACCTGGAAGGTCTTCCGAAAATCAGGCAGCACTAACACTGGCTGCTCGGTTATCTTTCGCTTCAAAAAATTGAAGCTCCTTTCAGCCTCGGCTGTCCACTGAAAAATTTTATGCCGCTTTTTCACAGTGTCCATCATGGCGGCACTGATTCCACTAAAATTTCGAATGAATTTTCTGTAGAAGCTTTCCAAACTGTGAAAGCTCCTTACCTCAAAAACATTTCTCGGCGATGGCCAATTCCTGATCACCTCAACCTTCTCAGGATCCATCTTCAATGTATTCGCCGAGATCACAAAACCCAAATAAATAAGTTATGTCTGCATGAAGGAACATTTCTTCAAATTAATCAGCAGCTTCTCCTGTTGTAATCTCCTCATTACAATGGCCAAATGCCTTAAGTGTTCAGCCTTCGTCTTGCTGAATATCAATATGTCGTCCAAGTACACGACCAAAAACTTGCCAATGAATTCCCTCAGGACTTCATTCATCAGCCTCATGAATGTGCTTGGTTTGTTTTTCAAGCCAAATGGCATGACCAGCCATTCATACAAACCCTCGTTTGTTTTGAATGTTGTTTTCCATTCATCTCCCTCTCTCATCTGGATCTGATGATATCCTCTCTTGAGATCAATCTTCGAAAAATAATTTTCCCTGCTCAGGCAATCCATCAAGTCGTCCATTCTCGGCAGTGGAAACCTGTACCTGATGGTAATCTTATTAATCACCCTGGAGTCTGTACACATCCTCTAGCCTCCATCCTTTTTCGGGCTCAGTACTGTCGGAACAGCACATGGACTAAGACTTTCCCTCACCAGTCCTTTATCCTGCAGATCCTGTACCTGCCTTTTGACTTCCTCATTCTCTTGAGGTGTCAACCTGTACGCTGCCTTATTTGGCAAACTTGCTCCAGGTATGAGGTCAATGTGGTGACTCACACTCCTCATCGGTGGCAATGAACGAGGTAGTTCGTCCACGATGATATCAGTGAACTCTCCAAGCAGTTCCTGAATCTCGTCCGGCAAGTCATCCACTCTTGTGCTTGTCAGGACAATTCTCGGCTTCCTGACAACAAGGAATTGCGGATTCTCATCCTTATCCAGCTATGTGAGAAGTTCTTTCCCACTAATGAGAAGTATGGTACTGCTCACTTCCGGCTTCACTTCGTTATCCTTCCCCGGAAGCAGTGTATGTGTTTTTCCCTCCTTCTCCAAGGTGTATGCGTTCGTTCTGCCATCATGAACCACATGTCTATCATACTGCCATGGTCTTCCAAAGAATACATGACAGACATCCATGGGAATGACATCACACAAGATTTCATCCCTATAATCACCCATTTTAAAATTTACCAAGCATTGTTTTGTAACACATACCTGGTGCCCTTTCTACAGCCATGTCACTTTGTATGGACTCGGGTGTTTGTTCGTTTTCAGCTCCAGTTTCTCCACCATCTCAGTCGAAACGAGATTATCTGTACTCCCACTGTCCACTATAACCTTGCATTTCTAGCCCTGGGTCTTGCAAGTCGTCCGGAACAGTCTACATCTTTGAGATGTATCCTCCATCTCTTTCTCAGGTTTCAAGAGAACTTTATGCACTCTTAGTGACTTCCCGCTCCCAGCGTCTTCATCATCAACATCACGCCTCTGCGCCTCAGCAACATGAGAATTTCCTCTGTCCATCTTTCTCTCTGGGAAATCAACGTCTTTATGTCCATCTTTCCCACATGTAAAGCACATGATGACTCCTCCACGGCCTCTTCCTCTACCTCGGTTACGAGGAAAAGTGTTGGCGTCAGCATATCCTCCTTGTTGATCACCTTGTTGTCTCCTCGGCTCAAAATTTTGCTGCCTCTGCTGTGAGGTTCCACCTCTTTCAGTTTTTCCTTGAAGATTTTTCCAATCCTCCTTGGGCTTTTGAGTTCTCTCCTGGGCAACAACTTTACCTCGTGGCTGGCTTCTGCCTCGCCCTCGCTGTCCCTGCTTGCGGCTCAGTTTTTCTTCGGC
>JZKD02S2261716.1:1115515-1134974 GCA_000966675.3 Picea glauca
TTGAAGAAAAATAAGGAAGTGTTTGGAAAACTCAAAGAATTTAAGGCACTAGTAGAAAACCTTGTTTATTAATTGGGTTTGTTGTCATTGATGTCAACCCTTGAAGAAATTTCGGGCAATCTTATTCAGAAAATTACCCCCATCGAGCTCTTCCTCTGAGACGACGTCTTGGTCAATGTGCATTTCCGAAAATTCCTCGACAGTCTCCAACAACTTTTTGATCTCGAGATCATCCTCAAACACCTTCCAATGTTTGGCGTTGTTAGGTATGGAAGGCCTGTATTTTACTTCTACATCATACCTCAGTTTGAGCGGCAAGGGTACCAGGAAAATGATTGCTGATGTAGCCAAGGAATCTGCCACTGTGTTCTCTTCTCTTGGGATCAAAGAAATGTTAAAAACTAAGAAGAAACTGTCAATTAGGTCCCATACCTCATTTCTATAACTCCTGAGTCGAGGATGCTTGGCCTGATAAGCGCTTCTGATCTGCCGGACTACCACCTCGGCATCTCCGAACACTGCTACCTCCTGAATTCCCATTTCCTTTGTGGCCCTTAATCCTAGTATAAGGGCTTCATACTCTGCCACATTGTTAGTGGTTTCGAATTCTAGCTTATATGACAGGGGGATGGTCTCCTGAGTGGGTGACACAAAAACCACCCCAACTCCAGCGCCTTCCCTGGAAGAGGCTCCATCAAAGAACATTTTCCAGATAGGGATGATGGAGGGAGGAAATTTAGGGGAAATGGTGGGCTGCTTTCTGAGTTTGAGACGAGGCTTGGGGTGTGGGTGAGTTGTAGTAGACTGGAGCCTAAATCAGTGTCCAAGACAAAGATGGGATGATTGGTAGGGTTGGCCTCATCACTGATTATGTAGGCCAGTTGGGCTTCTCTATATAGTCTTCTATGTTCTCCCCCAAACACTGGGATATTAGCATACATGAGGTCTATCTGTAAGGTTCCCCCCAGTCGTTTTATCCAAGATCTTGAAAATAGCATACCGAACTTGGGGGGGACATCAGCTACTACGATATCCATGACCAAACTTTTCATGGGCAGTTGAAACAGGGTCACAACTAGGTCTTTAATAACTCCAAGACACTGAACTCTCCTGGAGTCAAAGGAATAGAGGTCATGATATGCTCGGGTGACTTCTAGCCCTAATTCTTCCATGACGGTCTTGGGCATGAGGTNCCCTTTCACCCGCTCGCTTGATATGACTTGGTGCTGAGACCCTGGGCTCGATGCCAAAGGCGCTTTCGGTGTTTCACTGATCGACACTTCCAAGTGCAATGAGCGGAGAGCTCCCTGTTCCCCGAAACCACGATATGCCGATAGGCTGACACCTGTCCCAATTTGATTGGGTGACCCAAGTCTGCTTTGAACCATTGGAGCCCCCTCTTGCTAAATCCCAGGAACTTGACAGCCCTGAAAACCCGATGACTGTCGATTTGCTTTGTGGATGGTTCTCGATCGCTGAAGACAAAACTTTGCCCGCTCGCTTGCTTGGGGGGGCTGAAATGAGGCTTTCTGCATTGTGTTCGGGCATTTCTCATGTGATTCACTGACCAGAAGGACCCTTGCACCCCGGACAAGTAGTGTTACTAACATTAGGCTCCATGGGGGATAGAGTCGTCCCCGCGATGCTCTAAGGACTCATTTGCAGTTCCAGTGCCTTGCTGTTGGGATATGGAGTCATTTACTAAGCCGAAACAATAAAAGTAAAACAAAGAACAGAAAGGACAATATTTACAAAACATAGGAGCCATGTATGGCTCAGACAAAATATTTTTTAAGAAAATGCCCATTCACTGGGCCGTCAAAAATTTCTTCACCCTCCAAAACCCCCAGCCGATACGTGTTATTTGAAAAAACCTTAGAGATTTTGAATGGCCCGATCCACAGGGCTTCAAATTTGCCATGTTTTCCCTTGTCTTTCTTAGGAGCATCCCATTTCATAACCAGGTCTCCTGTCTAAAATCCTTCCTTTTTAGCCTTCTTATCGAAAACCTGTTTAATTCTTTGCTGATGGTCCTGAATTCTGTCCACTGCCTGCTCCCTGACCTGCTGGACTTCCACTAGCTGATGAATCCTTCTGATCATGTCATTAGGCTCCTCCTGATGGTCTTGGAGGAACTTTGCTATAGGAATGGATAAATGAGAGGGGAAAATAGCCCCCGCTCCATAGACTAATTGGAAAGGAGAGACGCCGATAGACCTCTTCGTGGCTACTCGATCGACCCATAGAGAAAACTTTAGTTTTGAATGCCAGGCCTTCTTGTTGTCTTCCAACAATCTTTTGATGATCCTTATCAGACTCTTGTTGGAGGATTCTGCTAAACCGTTGCCTTGTGGATAATATGGAGTGGAGTGAACTAGTTTGATTTCGAACTGCTCACAGAACTTGGCTAATGGCTCAGACCCGAAAGCAGCTGCGTTATCAGTGACAATTTTACTTGGGCAACCGAACCTTGTGATGAGGTCTTCAAGGAACCCAATGAGTACCATGTGGGAAGCACTCCTGGTGGGGATAGCTTCAATCCACTTGGTAAAGAAATTGGTAGCAGTCAAGATCCATCTGTGCTGCCCACTGGAAGCGGGGTCAATTTCTCCAATGAAATCTAGGCCCCACTGCTGAAAAGGTCCTGAAACAACCACAGGATTTAGCGGCAAGGACCTGAGCTGTTGCTTTCCTGCAAATTTTTGACATTGGATACATGCTCTAACTCCTCTATGGACATCAACGAACAATGTGGGCCAATAGTACCCGGCTCTGAGAATTTTGTGGACTGTGGCCTTCCAGGAATGGTGCCCTCCACACAAGCCGCTATGAAATTCAGCCATGATCATTTCGGCCTCTTGTGAATTCATGCATTTTAAAAGCACCCCTAGGGGGTCTTTCCAGTATAAAACTTGATCAATCAGGTAGTATTTGACTGCCTTGAGCTTCAAAGCTCTTGCTTTGTTTCTTTGCAGGCCGTCTGGAGGCTGCAACTCTTGCAGAAAAAATATGACATCCCTATACCAAGGACATCGAGCCAATAAGGGCTCCCTTTGAAGGTCTCTTTTAGATGGCCGACCCTGCTGAATTCTTGAACATTTTTTTATGAAACTTACCCCTAGAGCTTGGCAGTTTGCTTCAACCAACAGCTTGGCTAATCCTTGACCTTTTATCAATTTGGTGGGCCTTATTTCCAGGTTGAATTCCAGAATCTTAGCTATCCATTTTCTCCTCCTCCCATCCATGTCAGGTTGAATGAGAATATCTTTAACCGCAGCTGAGGGGACATAGGCTAAGATTTTTGATTGCAGGACATAAATTCTAAACGCCTTGAGAGCCTTTACCAATGCGTAGGCTTTCTTCTCCATATTGTCATATCTAAATTTGGCATCCCTCAATGCTCGGCTGAAATAGGAAATAGGCTGCTCTAGCCCATCCTCACTTTTCTATAATAAAACAACAGCCACCGTGTCAGGTGAGGCAAAGAAGAAAATAAGGAAATCCTTTGAGTAGTCGGGACTGATAAGCACAGGAGCTTCAGTCAGCGCTTTCTTTATTTGCTCAAAGGAATGTCGTGATTGAGAAGTCCACTTCACTTCATTTCCTTTCCTCAACATGGTTGTTATAAGTTTTACCTCCTCAGCAAAGTTAGGCACAAACCGCCTCAGAAAATTAATCTTACCAAGGAAAGATTGGACCTCCTTCTTGGACCTCGGGATTGATAATGCTTGTATTGCCTCAACTCTGCTAGGGTCAATCCTGAATCCTTCCACTGATACTATGTGGCCAAGTAACTTTCCCTCCTGCATGGTGAACGGAGACTTCTTGGGATTTAATGAAATGCCAAAACTCCTGCATTTTAGGAAAACCTTCCTGAGATGACGACGGTGTTCTTCATCAGATTTTGAAAACACTGTGATGTCTTCCAGGTAGATGACCACAAATTTATCATTTTCCCCAATAAAAGCTATGTCCATGGCACACTGAAACGTCGCCCTTGCATTCATTAATCCAAACGAAATCTTGGCGTACATGAATGTGCCCCATGGGGTGGTAAATGCCATCTTTTCTCTGTCCTCGGGCAGAACAGAGACTTGATTGTAGCCAGAGAAACCATCAATCATGGACATCCTGGAAGATCCTGTTACCCTCTGCAGTATATGTTCCATCTTTGGTAAAGGGTAATTATCTTTTCATGAGCTCCTGTTCAGGTTTCTGAAGTCTACATAGAGCCGGATCTCTCCACTCTTTTTCCTTACTGGCACCAAGTTAGCCACCCACTCCGAATATCTCAGCGGTACAATAATATGAGCTTGAAGCAACTTCTTCACTTCCCTCTCCATGATAGGTAGCAGCATAGGATTGATCTGTCTCAGCTTCTGCCTAAACGGCTTTGCATCTTCTTTTAATGGGATTTTATGCTTGATGACAGAAATGTCATATGTTTTGAGGTCTTCATATGTCCAAGCGAAAACATCCGCAAATTCCCTCAAAAGTCCAATGTATTTAGACCTCTTCTCCTTTGTCAGACTTCTTGACAATGTGACATACTTGGGCTCACCCTCGGTCCCAATGTTGCATTGAATAGTATCAATGTTCTCCTCCGAGACTTCTCCTTTTAACGATACATCATTTCCATAAAAAATTCTTTCCAGAGGAACCAATCCTCTGGGAATATGGTTGCTAGGTAGCTGTACAATGTCACGCTCTGCAATATTATTCAGAAAATTACCCCCATCGAGCTCTTCCTCTGAGACGGTGTCTTGGTCAATGTGCATTTCTGAAAATTCCTCGACAGTCTCCAAGAACCTATTGACCTCGAGATCATCCTCGAATACCTTCCAATGTTTGACGTTGTCAGGTATGGAGGGCCTGTATTTTACCTCTACATCATATCTGAATTTGGGCAGCAAGGGTACTTTGAAATTTCTAGCCGGTGTAGCCAAGGAATCTCCCAAGGTGTTCTCCTCTCTTGGGATGAAAGAAATATTAAACACTGAGAAGAAACTGTCAATAAGGTCCCAAACCTCGTTCCTGTAATTCCTGAGTCGAGGATGCTTAGCCTGATAAGAATTCCTGATCTGCTGAACCACCAACTCTGCATCTCCAAAAACTGCTACTTCTCGAATTCCCATTTCCTTTGCGGCTCTTAGTCCCAGGATGAGAGATTCATACTCTGCCACATTGTTGGTAGTTTCAAATTCTAATTTGTATGACAGAAATATGATTTCCTGAGCAGGTGACGCGAAAACCACCCCAGCTCCAGCGCCTTCCCTAGACGAGGCTCCATCAAAGAACATTTTCCAGATGGGGGTGATGGAGGGAGGAAAATCAGGGGAAATGGTGGGCTGCTTTCTAAGTTTAAGAGGAGGGTCGGGAGCATTGGTGAGTTGTAGCACACTGGATCCTAAATCAATGTCTAATGTAAAAATGGGATGGTTGGTAGGGTTGGCCTCATCGCTGATTATATAGGCCAGCTGGGCTTCCCTGTATAGTCTTCTATGCTCTCCCCCAAACACTGGGATAGTAGCATACGTGAGGTCCATCTGCAAGGTTCCCCCCAGTATTTTTATCCAAGATCTTGACAATAGCATACCGAACTTGGGGGGGACATTAGCTACCACGATATCCATGACCACACTTTTCATGGGCAGTTGAAACAGGGTCACAACCAGGTCTTTAATAACTCCAAGACACTGAACTCTCCTGGAGTCAAAGGAATAGAGGTCATGATATGCTCGGGTGACTTCTAGCCCTAATTCTTCCATGACGGTCTTGGGCATGAGGTTGTGAGAAGCCCCTGAATCCATCAGGTAGTTGTGCAACACTTTATCATGTACGTTTAGGGATGTGTAGAAGGGAGGGGATGAATCATCTCTATCCTCTACCATGGGACCTAGGACGACAACCGACTTTTCATCTTGGAGGTTTATGGAATCTGCAGGAGGGCATGAGGCTCCGGATTGTAAAATCTCAGAGAAGCATTTTTTAAATTCCCCATGTTTAATTAGCTCGGTGAGGGGCACATGGATTCCGATCCTTTGAATTTCATGCTCGAAATTAAAAGAAGATGTAGGCTTTGGAATTTCTCTTATTTCAGGAACATGATTGTGGATAATGGGAGAGAGGGGTTGAACCTTCTTACCTCTATGACCATCTTCTACTTCATTAGCTGGCTTCTCTATTCTAGTGAACTGCTTAGGAAATTTGGGTGCTGCTATCTTCTTGTCGCACCTCAAATTGTACCTGCCTTGACCACCGCTAACCTTTTCCCCTTTGCTCAATTCATTTAGCTGACTATCCATTAGAGACTCCTCATAAGCTGATTGAGTGAGGTGAGGAAAAGGGGGAGTCTCTCCGAAGCAATGGATCTTAGGCTCAAGCTCGTCTGTTTCCCCTTCTTCATCTTCGGCCACAAAATTGTTCTGTAAGGGGGCCTGAATTCTTTGGTCTTCTCTGTCTCTTCCCCTTTCTCTTTCCACATTTGGGTGAGTAAAATTATTTGGCCTCCTGAAACCTCCTTTATTTTCAGCGTTCTGAGGGCCCTTATATGCTTGCCTCCCCTCGACCTTCATTCTCTCCATCTCTGCAGACAAGGACTTCACCATCTTGGTCAGTTCATCCATTTGAGGGTGGGGCACCAATGATCCAGAAGTTGAGGCTTCTGACCTTCCCTTTCTCCTGTCTGCGTCAGCCTTGTTCCTCAGTCTGTCAACTGCCAATATATTTGATTCCACCTCTACCGTCGCGTCTTGCATTTGAGCTAAGGAGGTGGCTCTTCTTTCTCTCAATAGAAGACAGAAATCAGGGTCGAATGCACCAGCATAGGAAATCTGGGCAGAGGCTTCTGAGGGTTTTATCTCTGTAGGAATCTTATTATACATCTTATTGAATCTTTTGGAGAAGTTAGAAATAGATTCTCCTTCCATTTTTTTCAGAGACCCAAACTCTGTCATGTAATACATGAAATCCTTCCTATCTCCCCACCGCCTCAGAAAAACACTATCCAGGGCTTCAATTCCAGCAATAGATCCGGGGTCAATCCTCTAAACCATTTCCTCACCTCGCCATCCAGGCTCTGGACGAAGACTCTCATCCAGACATCTTCTTGTTCAATGTTTAGATTGTCTGCATAACTGTAGAAAGTAGCCAGGTGCTCTTCTGCAGTTACGTCTTCTTTGCCAATGAACTTCGGCATGTATTTCAAGTAGTCTCCAGTGGGGAGAGGATGCATAGGTTGAGGTAGGATCAAGGGAGCATATTGAGCAGAAACTATGGCATCCATTCTATTCAGAGGGGGGTTAGCACCAGCCATAGGAATATTAGGTTGAGGAGAGCTGGGAGGAGAAGGAGTTCACGAAGGGGCTACTGGGCATGAGTCTCAAAGTGGAGTGGGAAACAAGAGGGGATTTAATGAGAAGACTAATGAACTCGAGTCAGCAGGCGCTCCTCTTTATGCAGGAGTGGGGAAATCTTCTGCAGTCACGGGTCTTCAACGAGAAACAGCTTCAAAGGAGAGGGGATTGAAAAGGATTTCTCCCTCTAGTCCCAGACTAGGAGGGGGAAAATCAGCAGGAACACTCCCAAAATTTAGGAAACGGGAAACCTCTGAAGGAGGTCTATTAAGAAACCGAGGAGGAGAAAAAGGAGTTCTTACAGAAGGAAATTGCGGATTACCTGTTTTGGTGGTGGAAGCTTCTTCTTCAAGGGCCTTTCCTTTTCTAAGAACCACCTCTGGATCAGTTACAGGTGTAGCTAGAGGAAAATGAGGATGTGACCGTGTATGTCTCCCTCTGGAAGCCACAATTAAAACAGTGGGTTCACTCCAGTGGAGTTGTCACAATGGAGTCGCCAGGTGCATAGTAGCAATCTCAATAGTTCTGATATTTGATGCACCTTCAGAATCAACTGATCATTGTTGTTCAATTCCGAGCAAAATATTCAACTTCGTTCCCCGAAAATGGTGCCAGAAATGTTAGCGTCAGAAGTCACTCCTATATTTCTTGTAGGAGTAGAGCCCGATACCCATCGGTTTAATGTCATGATTTGTTTATAAAGGTGTGATCAAATGGAGATAAAGACTCGAGGAGATATTACTCTAACTGAGGGACTGGGTCTGGTACGTAAGTAACAAAGGAGGTCTCGACCTAACTTCAGCCAGTGGGTTGATTAAAAGATGAACAGATAGAAGACTTAGTAAGAAAGGTGAACAAACAACTTTGGGCAACATGCTTTTGGCAGTTTGCAGAAGAAAGACTCCGAATGCAAGATCCACTTGGTTTAGGGTCTCAAGAAACTGAAAGGGGAGTTGACTGGATCCTCCAATTCCAAGTCACTCAGCGCTGGGAAAATCACAAGAACTGATTAGAGACAGCGCAACTATTATAGTGATCCATTACAACATCATCCTATAATAGCTACAACTCGACTGGATCCTCCAATTCCGAGCTACTCTAACAGAGTGTAAACAAAGACATGAAAGAAACTGGCATTCATAAGGCAAGAAGTCTCAAAAGTCCATACACAACTAGAGTGTCAGTGCTTTATTAAAGCTTTACAACTGGGAGCTTTGCTCACCCATCCCCCCTTTTCAAAATAGAAAGACTAAGCCTATATACTCAGAAAAATTCGCTTAGCAGAAACGTCTCAGGGCTTTCAATGGGTGTCGTCTCCTTAATCAAATCTGTCCTCTGTTCCCATGTCATACGCCTCTTTAATTCAGCATGGCTTGTGCCAAGGGGTAGCTGAGCCCTTTTAATGTTGAACTGGCGTGTGCAGGTTCCTCTGGTGAGTCAGAGACTCGGCGTGGATTTCCTGAAGAGAACC
Organism: Picea glauca; assembly: GCA_000966675.3. NCBI lineage: Eukaryota > Viridiplantae > Streptophyta > Pinopsida > Pinales > Pinaceae > Picea > Picea glauca. The sequence continues at coordinate 1,124,342 of JZKD02S2261716.1, forward strand.
GGTACGAGGGACCCTCCTGGGTAAACTTCAGTCGAGACCTCCATACTCTACAATAAATGGGTGATGCCAGGTTTCACCCACCCTCTTTCTCCTTTATCCATCTTGAGCAGGTACCGGGATCCAAATCACATCGAGCTGGAGTCGGCAGAGCACATTGCCCCTCTTCTGAGACTTAATTCAGAACCTTTGGCCAAATGAAAATGAAAGCGCCCCTCTTCTAGACCTCCTTCTTGATGACCAGACGCTAAAAACATCGGCCTGACTCTAGGCGCTTTCGGAGATTCGGGATTCAGGGTTTCACGAGGTGAAGCGACGAGGAGATCTTACTGCGCAAACTCTCGAACGTTGACACAACGTAGATACATGCCGCGTGTCCTTCAGATGGATGGCCCAGATATTATTTACTATTATAAGGGGCTGTCCCCCTTTCACTCGCTCGCTTGATATGACCTGGTGTTGAGACCCTGAGCTCGGCGCCAAAGGCACTTTCGACGTTTCACTGATCGACACTTCCAAGTGCAATGAGCGGAGAGCTCCCTATTCCCTGAAACCCCGATATGCCGATAGGCTGACACCTGTCCCAATTTGATTGGGTGACCCAAGTCTGCTTTGAACCATTGGAGCCCCCTCTTGCTAAATCCCAGACAACTTGATAGCCCCGAAAACCCGATGACCATCGATTTGATTTGTGGATGGTTCTCGACCGCTGAAGACAAAACTTTGCCTGCTCGCTTTCTTGGGGGGGTTGAAATGAGGCTTTCTGCGTTGTGTTCGGGCATATCTCATGCGATTCAATGACCAGAAGGCCCCTCGCGCCCTAGACAAGTAGTGTTACTAACAAGTTGGAGAAGGATCTTGGAGGGATTTGAGCACTGACAAGGCTCCAATTTATCTTTGTGTAGCGATCTGGTGTGACACGCCGTGTAAATGCAACCTTCAACATTTGCGTAGCGAGCTTTGCACAATGTGGCTAGTTTTTTCTACAAAAATTATTCAAGTGGTGGTTGCAACATTTGTGGAGGTAATCATGGATGCTAGGCTAACCACCAATCATTTCCCAATGTTTATTAACCTTAAATATTCTTGCAGCATTTGCGTAGCATGAAGTCACTACACAAACTCTGTACAATGCAGTTTTTAACAAAACTCAAATTTGTTTTTTTGCAGTGGTTCCTCAAAAAACAAAAAATGGTGCAGGCATGAACCTAAATCTCAGCCACTTCTGCAAGTAGCTCTAACCTCCCTCTAGCTTCATCATCAACTTGCATTCTTTGCTTGAGAGACCTATTTTCTTTTTTCAATGATAAGTTTTGTCTTTTCAAGCTTCTTACCTGTCTGAACAACAATGCACTTTTTCTTTGTTTTGACTGAGCATTGGAGAGATGCACAAGCATTATCAATGGTTGGTCCACATTCTTGAAAATGATTCAAAATGCTGAGTTCTGATACTCTTTTCTCTTCTCTAAGATGGATAATCAGGTCTTGGGCGCCTCTCAATTACTTGTTGAGACATTTTATATTTTTCTCACCTTATCCAGGTGAAGTGTGAGTCTCTTCAATAGGATTTCCCTTTTCAGGTATTACCTCTGTAGGCTTATTGTCTAGACTTATCCTTTTAGCTAAGGATCTTGTCATTGGAGAAGTAGGTTTAGTTAGATCTACAACTTTAGGACTATGTTTGACCTGTTTTCCCTTTAAAGCTTCTGGAACCTTTGAAACTGATTGCCTCCTTAAACCAATTGCATCTTTTGATGTTTGCACATTAGGTGCCTTTTCAGCCAATTTCCTCTTCATCTCCATGTTTTCATGAAAATACTGAGCTATGACATGCTTGGATTCTTTAATATGATCTTGCAATTCTTTGATAATTTGATCTTTATCCTTTGCCTGCACTTGATCTAAAGGGTTCTTTCTAGTGAAATGCATCAGAAGCCTTATGTGATACTGATATACCCTATCAAATTTTCCCTCACAAGTGAAATACATTTGAACCACCCTTAATAAATTCTCATAATTCTCAAGTATGCATTCTCTTGGGATGGTGGCACCAAATTTCTGTTTCTTGTACTTGGGTTTGAGAAAATCAATGTAGAAAACTAGATCAAGGGGCATACCTTTAAACCACTTTTCTCCTTGAATTGGAATCTCAGTTGCAACAACCACTGTCTCTTATGACACTTGGAATGTAAATTCAACAATCCTTGACTGAAATCCATTGAAGTTGAGGGAATATTGTTGTGTTACCTGTGCATTGTAACCTTGGATCTTGTCACAGAACCTTATGCATCCAACCTGCTCAAATGAAAACCTAAACGCTGGATTAGAATTCACCAGATTTAAAGTCTGTGGCTCACACCTCAACACATTGCCTCCTTTGTTATATTTTTTCTTCTCATGAGTGGCCATGTTGTGGATGCAAGAATAAAAATGGGATTGATAAATATGAGAAGGCTCAAAGGATGAAATATGTCAGTAAAATTTGCACATAGAGCAACAAGGATAATATTTACTCCATTTTCAAAGGGTTCACCATAGGGCAGAATTGAATCTAGATCCTAGACTTGCAGGTGTAGGGTATTTGGAAAACACTAGGATTTACCTTTGATCACTTGTGCAACAAAAACAAAGGATGTGTAGCGTGAGCAGAGGATGCATAGCGTGTTGTTAGGTATTTGCGTAGTAGGTGGAGTAATTCAATTTTGATGTAGAGCAGAGGTATGAGCGCTAGAGGAGGATATTGTGTAGTGAGAAATAGGTGATAATAGACAAATGTAAGCTGGGAAAATGGGATTTTGAAAGAGATAGGTCCGTTTGGGATGACAAGACACTTTGGGTAGTGCCTAGGTACTTGCACAACGTCTTTACGCTGTGTGTGAAAATTTATGCAATCTAAGTACAAAGAAAAACCACTCCATAGGTAGTAAAAATTCCATAATGATCTTTGATGACCCTCCAATATACACAATATGCCATTATGCTCCATGACATCATCAAAAAACCAACTCACCTAAACCTATGACTTGACTCTTTTTCACATGCCAATTAGATTTTATTTGGCAATGACCCAATGACCTTGAGAACATTTTATGAGACACAACTCTTTAAAGGCACACACACACACTCAATGAATCAATTAGGAATTCCTTGGTCTTCCCAAGACCAAGGCATGACTTTGCAGACTCTGGACAAACCTCTAACGCTACCCTAAAAATAATGATACTAACAATTTGCACATGGGATGTTTTGGAAGTGGTGCACACAGTACACCTAGATAATGGAACAAAATATACATTATATGGTTTCTTGGGACCCACATTGACTTGGGTTAGATAATGGGAGAAACTCATATGGATGTTAATTATGTTGTGGAAACCGTTCCCAAGGGAAGGGACTCTTTTTCAATAAGAATGGATGATATATACCCAATGCATTATGAGCTCGAGAAGGGAGAGTCAAAATGAAATTACTTCCTCTGTTGATTTAGGGAAAAAATCCTACGAGGGATGAGTTTTTTACCAGTTTTATCACACTTTTATTTTTACTTGTAAGCCTAATTTCTCCCCAAGTGTACTCAAGTAGGGGAATGGGAAGGCCAATATATTTTCTTAGGAGAGATCTGTTATCTTGTAAGAGATTAGAAAAAAAAGATGTTGGCCTTAGGTGAAGGTGTTGGGTTTTAGTGGATGGTTGTGAATTCCTACCTTGAGAAATAGAAATTGTTTGGATTTGTAAAGATGAGAGTATTTTAATAAATTCTCCAGCTTCTCTAATTGGGTAGATGAGAATAGGGGTGTACCTAGGTACTGAGGGTACTAATTCTCATTGTTGAAATTATAAATTTATTTTTGGGCCTTAGGACTACATGACTAGATGTATTAGGAACTAGAGTCACTGTTTTCCATAACTAGAGATCTTAGGACCTGAAGTAGAAAAATATATTCCTTGTATAGGAACCCCATAATTGGAACTAATATGGTACAAATGGATAGAGTGAGTTTTCCTACACACATAAACTTAAGGGAACAATAGTTGAACCAATATAATACATGCATAACAATAGTTAAACCATAAACTTAAAGTTTAGGAAAACCCCAAGGCCAAGTATAAAGTTTTACATATCCCATGAAACAAGAAGTTAGGTCAACTATAAATCCCTTAAAACCATCAAAAATATAAAAAACTAGGTATTCCCAAAACCCTCGATTCAAAGGCCAATTGACGCAAAAGAAGGTGGGTGCCATAAACCATAACACAACTGCCCCAACAAACTTGTGGAGAAACTAGAAGTAAAACACATATAAGAGTGCATGCAATTGTAACCATCAATAAAGAGGAGGGAAGAAGCCACTCATAACCATTAACCAAGGAGAAGTAGAACCAATCTATGGAAGAATTAACCAAATATATAATCACCCCCTTTGACATTTATAATCATATAGGTACAATTGTCCAACCAAAGAATATAAATTGTGACAAATCCAATTGGCCAAGGAAAAAAACTACCTATGGATCTAGTTGTAGGTTAATATGTGATAGTTTTGAGGACCAAATTATGAGAGTAAAAAACATAGGAAACCACTTCTTTGATGGTAGTAAGAAGAACTCCCACCATCATTGCATGATCTAATATCATTTTTCAACAACCATCACCCAAATCCATTCATAGACCTGCACCCTAAAGACCATGGTGTGAATCCTCATGGCATACATGACTCAAATACTCCATGCTTACCCTAATATAATGTGAATGCAACCTTGGAATGTGTTTAGTAATGTTTTCTTTATAAACATTGTTATGTTTTATTTTTTTGTTGAATGTGTTATGTTATAAATGTGGTATATGTAGTATAATGTTGTGTGCGCGCGTGCACACACCCACACACACACACACACAACAAAGTGTGTGTGTGTGTGTGTGTGTTATATGTTGTTGTGCCATGCATTTCATATGTGTGTGACATCATGTGTATGGACCTTACACCCAATAAGACTTTGATGTATACCTAAGGTAACATAATGTGAGTAACCAGACTAGATGTGTGTGTGTGTGTGTGTGTGTGYRYGYGTCACACACTTCATATGTGTGTGACATCATGTGTATGAACCTTACACCCAATAAGAMTTTGATTTATACCTAAGGTAACATAATGTGAGTAGCYAKACCAKATGTTATTKCTCCTTGGGTWTTTGGACTTGAAATAAMAAAWATAAAAATGAATGGAATAATAGGATCAATCCTTATTCTTTATGCAATGTATGCTATATATTTAGTTAATTGAATGGATAGATTAATACTATGATTTTTTTTGATGCATTAATTCTTACACAATAGATGTGCTATTATTTTCACTGTTATTTCTATTCAAATGCACACATTTAAATTTTCTCATAGTTAGCATTATTGATACTTTTCTTGAAAGTTTTGAATCTTAAATAGAATATATTATAGTACATAACTATTAATGTTTAGTATGAACTCCTATATTGGGTTCACTTGTGTTAAGTAGAATAGCATTTTCGATGTAGACTATCCATACCTTTGGGTATATTAGTAGTTTGTGGGAATCATAGGAACAAAGAGACTAAAATAGTAGTTGAAGATATAAGGATAGCTATCATTGTTTTTTAATACTTATATAAATTTCATACATGTCATTTGTTTTTAAGTTGGTGAGTTGTTGGTTGCATCCCAAGGACTAGGCCAAGTGCAATACATGCATACATTAGACATGGTGGAACCAACATTGAGAAGTTATGAAAACAAAAATTATCTTTGGGGAGTTATCCCTTAGGTTCATTTGGTGATTATGAGACTACTATACATATATTTACTGGTGATTTGATGATGAGGATGTCCTTGCCTCCATAAAATCTTAGGTGTAGTAGACCGCATAATTAACCATGAAATTTGCACCCAACGAACAAATCCATTATGAAAAGCAAATGTTCCTCTCATGTCAATATTACAAGAAGATTCGGTATGGAAACCTCCAATTCATGAACCTAGAGTGAGAATAGGGGGAGGTCATGTCTCTCTCAGTGAGTATTTTAATCATAAAGAGTTAGCATTAGAAATTTAATTATTAAATAGTCAAGTGGCTGAATAGTCTTCATATATTTGAGAAATCAAAGGAATGCTTGAATCCCTAGGACCCAAGTTCAAGAAATAGGGAAAGAGACCATTGTTACACGTCAAAATTCCTCACTTTGATAATGTCGCATCCTCTCAAGTGACGCAAGTGTTACACTTTTTTCACAAGTGTCGTGAATGCCACATTTTAGTTCTGTGTGTGTCAAATTTCGAACGAAACCATGAAAACACTTGATGCATCCTCTAGAACATGTTAAAAGAAGAAGACACTTCATTTGACAGACGAAACAAAGTGTTTTTCTATGATAATTAGTCATCTTCACAATTTTTTGGAATATCAACGCTCCCCTACTCATATGCAGGGAGCACTAGTGCTCTCTACCTATCTAGTAGGGAGCGTTGTAGCACTCTATTGCCCATTGTAAAGGAGTGCCTATTGGTTGAGAAAATCATGGGAAGAAATCCCCCTTTTCTATAAGAAAAACTAGGGATGATTCGAGTTGGTTTCACTCGAATCTAACCCTTAGGATGCATATAAGGGAGATGCCACACCTGATGGAGTAATATCCTCAACTAATCCCAAATATAATCAAGGTGGTTGGGCCTCCCAAAGCCTATAAATGGAGGAATTCTCATGGTGAACAAGGAGAAAAATAATCAACAAAAGTATTGTCATTCTGATCATGGATCTTTTGAGCAAGGGGTTGGACAAGGAGGATTTGGAGATTCTACTGCAACCCCATCCATGATTGTAAGTGTTTCTTTCAAGTTCTCATCAATATACTTGGACTATTCCCTTCTAGTTCGTGTATCTTACATATGCTTGTATATTATAGATGAATTTGTTTAATCTAACATGGTAGAGTAGGAGTTTCCTTGTCTCTCTTTGTTGTCCATGGTTTTGCAGGTATCAAGCCACGTGAAAGAGTTTGGATATCAAGCTCAAATTGGAGTAGCGAGGAAAAACACTAGAAATATGTACAATCACCTTTTTCTCCTTCTCTCTTTTTTCTTGTTAAACAAATCTAAAAGGGATGTTAGTGTCCATTTGTATTTTTCTGTCATGGTATTAGGGGTCTATAATCCAAGGGAATATTCACCTGTCCATAGGAGAATTTTCTTATAACATAAATTGGCATCTCCACTGGGATCAAAGCTTTCAGTTTTGGCTTTTTCCTTGGTTTTTACTTTCCTTTTTCCTATCCTCAGATCCCGTTTGCTGATTTGATCTATCCATACATTTGTTATCCTTGCTAAAGTTGTCTTACAAAGTCTTTGTTTGAACTTTCCTGAGATAATAAATTTTATGGTTTTTTCCAAAACTTTTCTCAGAACCAACGCCCTCTCCAGTTCAAGTCAGAGCGTTGATTGCTCGATCGATGCTCCCCCAAAGTGTATTAGAAAGCACTACAACGCTCTGGTGCTGTCACTACCAGAGCACCGATTTTTCTTGCCCAGAAAATTTGTTGATTGCCTGTTTGTTGGGTGTAGTTCTTTTGTCTTTTTCTCTAGCTCATATCCTGTTCTATCAGGTCGTTTCTTCTGTTTGTCTTACATATTTCTTCTTGTCACTCTTTTAGTCCGTGATTGGGTTTTGTGTAGTCTTTCCTTGTCACAAAAAACAACCGTTTTTCCTCAAACTTGGGTTCTTTTTTGTTGCTCTTTTCATTCATCTGATTGATTAGAGATTGTTACAAGAAAAGTCATTGATCTCAGTCATGTTTACTTGGTATTTGATCCTTACTCATTTCCGGAAATATTTTTAAGTGTGATTCTTTGTTTTTGGTGTTTTTCTTTGAATATATAGTTTGTTCTTCTTTTCATCTCTTATCGATTGATGAGAGAGTCTTTGCTTATGTGCTTTTGCTTCCTCATTTCCAAAGGTGAAATAATGAAATAATTCTTCATTATTAGTGAAATAAGAAGCACTAGATGAATTATTCAATTCACATTTACAATTAAACAAAGAGATACTTTTTGCATTGATTTTTAGATATTGGAAAGGATTTCTTTACAAATTTGCACTTAATTGGATTCTCATTGAAAACAAATTGCATGCAATTTTTGCATTCTTATGTTTGGTAGTGAAAGAAAGAAACTCTTCTCCTTCCCATAGATAGAATTTCATTGAAAGAAAATTTTTCATATCATTCCTTTACTTCTTTGGGATTCGAGTCACAACATCATTAGTTTCACTCTCATTCACCTCTGCGTAAAGAACAATCGCTAAAATCAATGCTAATTAAAATCAATCTAGAAACTTTTTATTTTTAGATCTTTACACCAACAATAGACTAGGACTAGCGCTTTGGAATAGACTATGAGCATAACTCTACAAATCATTCAAGAAAAACTCAGAATCTTGTGATAGGGAGAGTAAATCCAATTTTCGTATAAGCATAGATGGGATCCCCCTCTCACACAGGGGTTACACACGAGGTCATGTTCGAGATAGAAACAAAGATTATCCCTTCGAGTCTTCACCGTTCATAGTAGTCAGATCCTATATTGGGGGTTCTTCTTGAGGTTCAAATGTCTTCATTTGGTCTCAGATCTTTGTGAATTTTGAATCCGTTCAGGGTCCTCTGGAGTTTTACCGGTCCACTTGTCCTTAGTTCTCTTGAATGATTTCAGAGTTGATATCCTGCCCATACGTTCAGACTCGACTGTTGACTGTACCTGCCCAAAGGATGTCTATGCATTGGTGTCCTTAGTAGCCACAATATTTAGGGTCCTTACACGAGGTGACGGTGAAGGGAAGTCTTCATTGTACCTGGAACAAATGTTTGTCAAACTCACTTGGGCTCCTTGGAGGGTAACCCGCGGGTAAAACCATGAGGAATATTGCACCAAGGTGTAAGTACGTTAAGAGGGCCACCAATGTAACTGATCCACCCACCCATATCCTAGCCTCTTCTCACTTTGATCACGCGATGTTGGATTTCATCACGAGCTAGTACATTCATTAAGAGAAGGCATTGTTTGCTTGTTGGTTTTCTAGATTCTTAGCGAGTGTTGTTTATTTACTTAATTATCTTTCAAAATTGAGAATGTAGATGATAAACGTCTTCGTAGATCACGTAGGATGCAAGGGTTTCCCCCAGAAGTCTATGAACCCTTACCTCCTAACTCACCTGAAGAATTTTACCATGAAGAGGTTGAGAATGATTCAAACGCTGGGAGTGCTGCTACTCCTTTGTTAGAAAATCCCGAGAGAGTATTAGTTATGGTTGAGGAAGATTCCACTCTTCCTATTAACCCCTCTCAAGCCACTCCTTCTCTGTTTGGACTCCTCTGATAATGTTATAGAAGAAGATTACCCTCGTCTGCTATCAAGGCCATATACTGAGTCAAATATGGAATCCACACAACCAAATTTTAATGACGAGTACACGACCCCTGTCTATTCCATTGAAATGGTAAATCTACAACAAACTCCCATTCTTTCTATATGGAGAACTCCATCGGGATGTGACCTTTATGAAAAATTCAATTTTAGCCGACCACCTTTTCACTCTCCTTCCTCCGCTGGTGCAGAGGCAGGATCGTTAGGTCAGACTATCGACTGTCCCATTGAAAAAATAGTTAATACTAATACCACCTCAGTAAAAGTTCAAAGTAACACAAGAGTCGTATTTCCTAGTCATGTGAAAAGTACCTTGATAGTTACTCCTATCATACCTCTTCAACCCACAACTCCTATTCCAGAGAACCCTATTGGGACACCTGTGCATAACGGAATGCAGAACCCTACCACACACGTAAAATCAAATGTGGGACAAATCTCGACTGGGGGGAAACCACCGTCTAGTGGACACATCCCTCCCAAAGGACAACCATCCTTACACATACTAGTGCCAACTAGGGGAAACCCACTTTCATCGGTAAAACCCACTACTACATATTAAAAAATTTGCGAGGACCACTTGCGACGAAAGTACTCTTTCATCGCAACATGAAAGAGAAAAATTTCATTTTTTCTAAATCTACCCTGTATTCGTCGCAATATCGATGCCTACAGTTTGACTGAATTATCATGGTCAATTTTTGTTTCATATTCGACGAACATTGGTTGTCCGTTTCATATTCGACGAAAGTTGACCATAATAATTTAGTTAAAATTCATTGTTGAAAATGACCTAAACTAAATAGGTGGAAAAAAAAAATATTTTTAGGTCACTGTCATCGCAATGGAGACGATAGTGACCTAAAATTGGCCTATAAATATTTGACGATTTAAAGATGTTGTGACAATCTTGCTATAACGACGACGGTTTTGAAAGGGTATTTTTGTGCAGAAAAATGTCGCAGAATGTTGTTAGAGGTGGGAAAAAAAGTAAAGCGGGTGAAAAGGGTGATGGTAGATGTTATTGCCCTTGTAAAAAATGTGTCCTCAGACGTCCTGTAAGAATTTTAATAGCAACAATTACAAAACATTGTAGGAAATATGGTCACATTGATGGCGGATCGAATGAATATCGTCCCATGGTAATTAGCTATATATTCATTATCTTTTTTTATTTTGTCAATTTTATATAAAAT
>JZKD02S2261716.1:1167762-1181212 GCA_000966675.3 Picea glauca
AACCAAACCATTTACATCAATGACATATGATCCAACAATCTCCCAAGTAATCAAACCATTGGCATCAATGACAAACCATTGGCATCAATGACAACATGATCCAACAATATGATCCCATATCACACTCTCCTTTCTAGCCAATTATTTCTGCTAAATTGCCTTTCAATATCCTGAAATTTGACGGTAAACCTGGTGAAGACCCTAACAACCACGTTATGAATTTTCATCTATGGTGTTAATCAAATTCACTTATGGATGATTCTATCCGATTACATATTTTCTAGTGCACACTTACGGGTTCAACAACCAAATGGTACATTGAGCTCCAATGTGGTACTTTTAAAGATTTCAATTCCCTTTCCATGGATTTTCTCATGCACTTTCAATTACCCATCCATTACGAGACTGGTACAAAACTCTTGACCTCCCTTCGTCAAACCAACTCCGTACATATCTCTGATCATATTCATGAGTGGAGATGACGATAGAGGTTGATCAAAGCAACCTTTCATGACCAATTATTGGTTGAATGGTTCACTAAATCTATTTTACCTCCAATTGCCTGTGACCCAACCTTTCATGACCAATTTTTAGCCGAACATCTCATGTGATGAACGACGTCGTATTCGACACCATTCCAAATGCTACCTCATCATCAGTGATACATTGTACCACCATGGAATTGATATTGTCCTACGACATTGTTTAACCCACGACGAATCTGAACGAGTGTTAAATGATTGTCACCTTAGAGCTTGTGGCGGTCATCTTTTTGGGATGGATACAACCCAAACAATATTACATGTCGGTTATGTTTGGCCTTCTATATTCAAAGATTGCATCGAGCCCGTTAAAAAATTCCCACCCCGTCAAATCTTTTAGAAGAAAGCACGTACCCACCCCACTCCGCTACATTCCATTGTTGCCATCGACACCTTTGAAAAATGGGGCATCAATTTTATGCAATGTAAGCCTACCTCAGTCAGGGGAATGGTTATATCATCATTGTCGTTGATTACTTCACTAAATGGGCTGAGGCTATGCCTACATTCCTTAATTATAGCCGTACTACAAAACTCTTTGTATTTAACCACATCATAACTCAATTTGGTGTCCTGCAAGTTATTGTAACTTATCATGGCTCACACTTCCAGAACCAGATGATGAGTGAATTGAGCACCAAGATGATTTTTCTCCATGAAAACTCATCCTCCTACTATCCTCAGGAGAATGGACAAGTTGAATCCATCAACAAATTCCTGGAGACCATGCTCCAACGTATGGTGGGAACAAACAAAACCTCTTGGCACTTGCAACTATTCTTTGCACTCTGGGCCTATCAAAATTCCATGAAAACCACAATTGGATTCACACCATTCCAGTTGGTATATGACATAGAAGCGGTGTTACCAATTGAATGTGAGATCCCTTATTTGAAACTTACCATAGAACTCCTACCTCACACTTCTGCTGAAGAGAAATGATTCATATATTTAACCAAGTTGGACGAAACTTGTCGTGATGTTGCACCCATTAACAAGACGTATCAAAAATGAATGAAACATCAATATGAAAAATCTGTTCAACCTCGGGATTTTGTAGAAGGAGAATTGGTCCTAGTCTATGATCAAGATCATGACAAGCTGGAGGCAGGAAATCTAGAACCCATGTGGCACGAGCCTTATATTATAAAATGTGTGCTCCATAGAGGTACCTATGAGTTAGTCGATTATGATGGAATATCTCTCAGTGAGCCCCGAAATGGGCTTTACCTCAAGAAGTACTATGCATAGAATATCTCAAATGTGTGCTTTGTAAATTATTGTACTATATACTATTGACTTGGTGTGTATTTTCTTTTGCGTTCAAGAGTTTTCTCTTAGCTGCTTATACTTTTCTTTGTGATTACATGCGCAGATGAAATCACCCTTTTGTTAGTGTTTCATGGAAACCTACACAAGAGACCTAGCTAAAGCATACACAAACAAAGCTTATCAAGAAAAGGAAGAGAGATACAATATGAAGAATAAGAATCAATGTATATTATGATCTGTTCAATGAATGAGTGATATTCACTCATATAGACAATGGCATCCTATCTTAGGAATGCATGCATAATAGTTATGGTCTAAAATTAGAAAGTATAAAATAGAACTAGTCAGTTAACTCCCACTGAACTCGTGTGCCCGAAAATATAAATTTCTCCAACACCCCCCCTGAACATCACTATGGAGTAAAAAATGAGTCTCGGCTACTAGGCCATAATAGGTACTTATGTACAATGCAACTAGTGAACACTGAATAAAAATGAGGAAAGAGGAAAAACCACGTGGGAAACCCCCCCCCTCAAAATACAATGCATCAAAAGAAGAAAAGGTAGCTTCTAGGAAACCGTGTTCTTCACTGCAAGACGATCCCGCAAATTCAGAAACTTCTTGATGTAGGAGCATCATCAGCAAAGCGCGAGTGGAGGACAACTCAGTGCACTAGCGCACATTTTGAAGTGATAATTTTGAATTTAATAAGGCATATCACACAAACATATGAAAAGATTGTAATTTGTGAGCATCTTAAATGTTTTTGAGCTGGACGATCGCATGAGATCGTTGGGGAATGTATTTTATTTTAATGTAGTATCTTAAAGTACAGATTCAATGTGTTTGCACTTATCTGTCTGTCTTGAAAATTTATTGTAATAAATCCTTAATTGTTGAATGCTTTTATTTTGATAAGATAGCGCTAAGGTAGCTTGGAGGGAAAGCTTTATGAGCTCGTTTTGTATAAGTAAATGCATTGTTTCCCAAATGAGGTTGGTGATGAAGTAGAGGCTGCTAAAGATCATTGTAGTTGATAGTTGTAGAGTTGTTGAAGAAGCATTGTATGAATCCATGTACATACCATTTGAATGAATATAACAAAGGAAGCATTGTTCCAAATGTTTGGTGTTACTATGTCTATCTGAATGAATGAATGGTAGGCTTTCTGTTTATTTACAATTCTTTGTTATTTCTTGTTCTTATGTTATAAATTCATTTACATGGTTGAATTTATGAATTTGTGAGACATTAGATAAGTTTCAATTGATTCTCTTCTACGAGCAAGTGCAAGTGTGCATATTGTCTGCAAGGTGTGCGTTGACATAGTCTGTTTCGACTTAGAATCTCAGAAGAGACAATGTGAAACTTTTGTATGCAAGGAGTGCATAAGAGTCCGTAAGGTGTGCATTGACATAGTCTCTTTTGACTCAAAAAGTTCAATAGAGTTAGCTCGAAGGTGTGCATAGGTCGAAATGCACCCAGATTCATATTATTTAGAAGGAACAATTGAGTCGTCTGAGGACTGTTGCAAGGAGTGCATAGTCGCCTATCAAAAGTTAAGTTGAAGGAAGCCTGTTACAAGGTATGCACAAATTCGATACTTGGATAAGTATCGAAGGAGTCATTTTGAGAAGTTCAGAGTGTCGAGAAGGAACAAGTTCAAGAGAGATAACATGGAGCCTTGTATGTAGAGAGTGCATATTGTCTCCAAGGAGTGCGTGACAGAGTATTTTGAATCATAATCTCAAGAAGAGTAACCTAAGAGTATTTACAGAAGGGTGTGAAGAACTATCGCAAGGTGTGCGCAGTCATCCATAGAGGAGATAAGTTATGGAGGAGGACTTGTTGCAAGGCATGCACAGGATAAAATTCGAATAAGTGTCGAAGAAAGCGCTCCAAGGAGAAATAGTTCAAGAAAGAAAAATCTTAGGAGGGAGAGCGGAAAGAAATACTCAATAGAGAGAATCCCTTTAAGGTTTCCCAAAATTGACGAGAAAGATCCGTCCAGGAGGGAGAAGGATCATTCCAAATCGTCAGATCTGGGAAGTTACATGGAGGTTATCCATGGGGCCTTTCGACACTTCATGGTTCAGAGTGTTTTGAAGTATTGTGAGAAGCAGGGTCAACAAAGGCACAAAGTCGTGAAGTGATCCTAGCCGTTGGCTACGAGGAGGATATGTGGAAGTGGATTAGAGAGTTCAGGGGATAGAGGTTTGGAGAATTTGTGTGGAGCAAGCACAATCTTCGCGAGGTCAGCAAGGATGAAGTAGTCTGGAATGTCAGATCTAGGAGGACATGCGACAAAGATCTGTGTGTTTTGGTGGAAACACATTTCGGAAGGAAACAAGGGTGGAGGACATAAATCCACCAAAGCTAAAGTTGTGAACAAGACTGGCTTGAGGTTTTAGTCTGTGTTCATATGAGAAGAAGAGCCTAGCCAGTGGAGCTAGCACCTGCTAGTTAAAGCTACCAGAGGTGCCTGAAAATGGTTGTGCGGGTAATTCAAACCTAAGAGGTAACAAAAGGGGGGCCTATGTAAGTTGTTTCAGGGTTTGATAGAGGCCTGAAAATCCAATTCGGATTAAGTGTTTTGAAGATCCTTGATCGAGAGGTAGCAGAATCCCCTAGAAGGATTGGGGTACTGCATCAAGTGGTATCACAACACAATTTGCTTGCAGACAACATGAAAAGGAGAGATGAAATAAAGAGGTAGTCTGATAACATCCAGTGGTATTAGATACATCAATTGGTATCTCTATGTGAAGGAGAAAGGTCAACATAATGCCGCCTAGGAGACATGCAGATCCACCTATAGCAAATCATGTGGTGGAAAGGGAGATGAGAGAACTTCGTGAAAGATTGGATGCTATTTAGACAACGCAAAGGAGAGCACCTGATACTGGAGACGTTAGTGATGTATAAAGAGAAGAGGGGGAAATTGAAGAGGTTGTAATAGAGGATGTTGCGGAGGAACGTTGGTTGAAAGTTGTTGTCAAATTGGGAGTTAGAGAAAATATATATATCCCAATGTATGAAGGCAACTTAGATGTTGAGGAATTGATTTATTGGATAGGAGCAATGGCAAGTGTTTCGACTATGAAGATGTCGATGAGGAGAAGAAGGTGAAACATTTTGTCACCAGATTAAAGGGGCATGCAACACTATGGTGGGATGAACTGCAGGATGACAGAAGAAGAAAAGGTAAGCAAAGAATCAAGAGTTGGGATATAATGGTAACCAATTTGAAAGCTAAATTTATACCCCAGGATTACCAGATAAATATTTTCAGGAGATTGCAAAACCTGAGACAGAAGGGAATGATAGTCAAGGAGTACACATAAGAGTTCTATAGTCTGAACATCAGGGCTGGACACAGAGAAAGAGATGAGGAAAAGGTTGCTAGATATATCAATGGCCTGAGATATGAAATCTAGGATGAAATCAATATGATGACAGTAAGGATAGTGGAGGATGCTTATCAGATTGCTCTGAAAGCATAAGAAAAGTTGACTGAGAAGTAGAGTCAGCGAAGCAAAGGTAGAAGTCCACACAGAGGTAAGGGAATTGTCCATGACAAGGCACAAAATTCCAAGGTTTAGATTGAAAAACCACATAGTAACTATGAAAGAGGAGGAAGTTCCTGAGGAAGACAGAGTGGTGAAATAAATTATGTTCCTTGAGGAAGAGGAAGAGGTAGAGGAGGAGAAGTGAAGTTTCATGCCTATGGAAAGACAGGACACATGTCTTTGGAATGCCCCGAGAGGAAGAAATAAGGAGGAGGTGAAGCTCACATTTTAGAAGCATAGAGGAAGAATGTTGAAGCAAAATGTGTAGAAGATGGAAAATATCTGATGATGAAGAAGGTTCTCTTGAAACCAGAGCTAGAGATTGAAAAAACAGTGCAAAAGAACAATTTGTTCAGAACTGCTTGCAAGACTAAAGATAGAGTATGCAAGGTGATAATTTACAGTGGGATCACTGATAACATAGTATCCAAAGAGATGGTGGAGAAATTGGAGCTGGGGACAACTGCACATCCGACTCCGTATAAAGTCTCATGGTTGCAGAAAGGTCACTAGGTAACAGTAACTAAACAATGCCTAGTTGAATTTAAAATAGGAGGATATAGAGATGAGATACTGTGTGATGTGATTCCCATGGATGTATGTCATTTTTTGTTGGGGAGACCATGGAATTTTGACAAGAATTTCATTCATGATGGGAGGAGGAATAGTTATACTTTGGAGAAAAATGGTAGGAAACACATGTTACTACCAATAGAGGAGAAGAAAGTAAAGGAAGAAGCCAACAAAAGTATACTTCTCATGAGTGGGAAGGAACTCTTGAGTGAAGTAAAGAAGGAACACGAGATGCATTTTGATGTAGTGAGGAATCCTAGAGTTGTCCTTACAATTATTTCTATGGGTGATCTGCCTGAAGAAATTCAGGAGTTGATGGAGAATTTTGCTGACATAGTAGTGGATGAGTTACCAAGCTCATTTTCACCCATCAGGAGTATCATCCATCACATTTATATAATACCAGGAGAAAGTTTGCCAAACAAAGCAGCGTATAGATTGACACCTCAAGAGAATGAGGAGGTAAAGAGATAAGTCCAAGATTTTATGGACAAAGGGTTAGTCAAAGAAAGCTTGAGTGCATGCGCAGTACCAACTGTGTTAAGTCCGAAGAAATATGGAGGATGGAGAATGTGTATAGACTCAAGAGCCATAAACAAAATCACCATTAGGTACAGATTTCCATTACCGAGGATGGATGACTTAATGGATTGTTTGAGTGGAGCAAGCTATTTTTCAATGATAGACTTGAAAAGTGGTTATCACCAGATAATGATCAGAGAAGGTGATGAGTGGAAAACAACCTTCAAGACAAATGAGGGGTTGTATGAATGGATTGTTATGACATTTGGCTTAAAAAATACCCCGAGTACTTTTATGAGGTTGATGAATGAGGTATTGAAATATTTTAATGGTAAGTTTGTGACTGTATATCTTGATGATATACTAGTCTTCAGTAAAATTGAAGAAGAGCATTTGAGACATCTAGCATTAGTGATGAGAAGATTGCAGAAAGAAAAGGTACTGATAAATCTGAAGAAATCCTCTTTTATGAAGACATAACTCATTTATTTGGGTTTTTTGATCTCTTCGAATGAATTGAAGATGGATCCAGAGAAGGTGAAAGTAGTCAAAGAATGGTCGTCACCAAGAAGCATATTTGAGGTGAGAAGCTTCCATGGATTAGCAAGTTTCTATCGGAAGTTCATTAGAAATTTTAGTGGGATTGGTACACAAATGATGGATACGGTGAAGAGGAGACACAAGTATTTTAAGTGGATATAAGAGGCTGAGAAAATCTTCAATATATTGAAGGAGAAGATAACAGAACAACCGATTCTGGTCTTGGCAGATTTCAGAAAGATATTTCAAGTAAGATGCGATGCTAGTGGAGTTGCAATTGGAGCAGTCTTGAGCCAAGATAATAGGCTTGTTGCATATTTCAGTGAGAAGTTGAATGTCACCAAGAGGAAATACTCCACATATGATAAATAATTTTATGCAATAATTCAAGCCTTAAAGAAACAAAGACACTATCTTGTTCCAAAAGAATTTGTTTTGTATAGCGATAACCAAGCTTTACAATTCATAACCAGATATGAGAAGTTAAATCAAAGACATGCTAAGTGGATAGATTTTATGCAAAAAATCACTTTTGTCATTAAATATATTTCTGGTAATGCTAACAAAATTTTTGATGCATTGAGCAGGAGATGTCTAATTCTACAAGAATTTCAAGTGAAACCCTTAGGGTTTGAACACCTTAAGGAGATGTATTGCAATGATCCATATTTTAAATATGCAAATGAAGCATGTGCGAATCCTATGCTCAGAGACAGAAGCCAGTGGATAGAGTATCTGATTCAATATGGATTGTTGTTTAAAGGTTGCCAATTGTGCATACCAAAGTGCTCAATGAGAGAAAATCTGCTGAAATAAAAACATAGTGGGGGTCTAGATGGACATTTTGGGCATGAAAACAAATTTTCATAATTGATCCATTCATACTATTGGCCAGGTATGAGAGAAGACGTGAATAATTTTGTGAATAGATGTAAGATTTTCCAGTATGCAAAAGGAAAGAAACAAAACACTGGGTTGTATCAACCATTTCCTATTCCAGAGAGGCCTTGGGATGAAACAAGCATGGATTTCATGTTGGGTTTGCCAAGAACACAAAGAGGAAGCGATTCCATATTTTTGGTAGTTGATAGATTCTCAAATATGGAACACTTATCCCATGCTAGAAAAAGTCTAGTGATGCAACACATATTGCAAATTTGTTTTTCAAGGAAGTTGTGAGACTTCGTGGGTTTCCCAAGAGTATTGTCTCAGACAGAGATACCAAATTGGTTGGTCATTTTTGGAGAACATTGTGGCAGACGATGGGAACAAAACTATCTTTTAGTTCTACATATCACCCTCAAACGAATGGACAGACTGAGGTGGTAAATTAGAGTTTAAGAGATTTGTTGAGAAGCTTGGTCACTGAACATCCTAGCCAGTGGGATAAAATTCTATGAGAAATAGAGTTTGCATACAATGACTTAGTAAGAAAGAGTACAGGAAAGAGCCCATTCTAGATAGTATATGGGATGAATCCAAGAGGATTATCAGAGTTGAGAGATATGGAGTAGAATGAACTCAGAAGCGCCAGAGCAGAAGACTTCGCTACAGAAATGCAGAAGCTTCATAATCACATCAGAGAGAAGTTGTAGAGGAGAATCAACGAATATAAACACAGAGTTGATCAACATAGAAGAGAACTTCAATTTGAAGTGGGAGATCAAGTTCTAGCACATCTCAGAAAGGAAAGGTTCCCAAGAGGAACATATAATAAGCTGAAGCTGAAGAAGATAGGGCTGTGTAAGATCCTAAGAAAATTTGATGAAAATGCTTATGAGATAGAGCTGCTAGAGAACATAGGTATATCACCCATATTCAACATTTCAGACTTGTATCCTTATAGGGAAGATGACACCAGAGGACTAGAAGATCAGAAAGAGATTCAGTGGGAAAAGGAGATGCATGTAGTAGAAAATCCATAGATGGAGAAGATCATAGATCAAAGAACTGGTAAGAATACTAGGAGAAAGACATGTTTTGAGTATTTGGTAAAGTGGAAAGGACATCCGATAGAAGATTCCAGTTGGGTAAATGAAGCAGACATTTAGAAGCATGGAAAGTTAGTGCAGGAGCTAATGGACATGAGTCTATGAAAGTTTTGTCCAGAGGAGTATGATGTAGGAGCATCGTCATCAAAGCGCGACTAGAGGACATATCAACACACTAGCACGCATTTTGAAGTGATAATTTTGAATTTAAGAAGGAATATCATGCAAACATATGAAAAGATTGTAATTTATTAACATCTTAAATTCTTTTGAGCTAGACGATCGTGCAAGATCATTGGGGAATGCATTTTATTTTAATGTAGTAGCTTGCAGTAAAGATTTGATGCGTTTGCACTTATCTGTCTATCTCGAACATTTATTGTAATAAATCCTTAGTAGTTGAATGCTTTTATTTCGATAAGATAGTGCTAAGGTAGCTTGGAGGGAAATCTCTATGAGCTCATTTTGTATAAATAAATGTATTGTTGCCCAAATGAGGTTGTTGATGAAGTAGAGGCTGCTAAACATCATTGTATCTGATAGTTGTAGAGTTGCTGAAGAAGCATTGTATGAATACATGTACATACCATTTGAATGAATATAATAGAGGAACCATTGTTCCAAATGTTTGGTGTTACTGTGTCTATCTGAATGAATGAATGGTAGGCTTTCCATTTATTTTTAATTCTCTGTTATTTCTTGTTCTTATGTTATGAATGCATTTACATGGTTGAATGTATGAATTTGTGAGACATTAGATAAGTTTCAATAGTTTCTCTTCTATGAGCAAGTGAAAGTGTGCATATTGTCCGCAAGGTGTGTGTTGACAGAGTCTGTTTCGACTTAGAAGCTCAGAAGAGACAATGTGAAACTTTTGTATGCAAGGAGTGCATAAGAGTCCACAAGGTGTGCATCGACAGAGTCTATTTTGACTCATAAATTTCAAGAGAGTTAGCTCGAAGGTGTGCGTGCGCCGAAACACACCTAGAGTCATATTATTCAGAAGGAAAAATTGAGTCATATGAGGACTGTTGCAAGGAGTGCACAGTCACTAGTCAAAAGTTAATTTGAAGGAATCTTGTTACAAGGTGTGCGCAGAGTCGATACTTGGCTAAGTATCAAATGAGTCATTATGAGAAGTTCATAGTTTTGAGAAGGAATAAGTCGAAGAGAGATAACTTGGAGGCTTGTATGCAGAGAGTGAATATTGTCCACAAGGAGTGTATGCTAGAGTCTTTTGACTCATAAGCTCAAGAAGAGTAACCTAAGAGTATTTGTAGAAGGGTGTGAATAATTGTCGCAAGGTGTGCACAGTCGTCCACAGAGGAGCTAACTTGTGGAGGAGGACCTGTTGCAAGGCGTGCATAGGATAAAATACGACTAAGTGTCGAAGAAAATGATCCAAGGAGAAAAAGTTTGAGAAAGAACCAACTCAAGAGGGAGAGTGACGATAAATCTTCAATAGGGAGGAGGCCTTTAAGGTTTCCCAAAATTAATGAGCGAGATTCATCCAAGAGGGAGTGATATCATTCCATACCGTCAGATCTGGGAAGTTACACCGAGGTTATCTATGGAGCCTTTTGGCATTTCATGGTTCAGAGTGTTTTGAAGTATTGTGAGAAGCGGAGTCGTTGAAGGTGTGAACTCACAAAGTGATCCTAGCTGTTGAATGCGAGGAGGATACGTGGCAGTGGATTGGAGAGTTCGGGGGATAGAGGTTCGGAGAAGTTGCGTGGAGAAAGCGAAATCTTCATGAGGTGGCGAAGGCTGATAATTTGGATTGTTGCATCTAAGAGGACACACGACAAAGATCCATGTGTTTCGGAAGAAACATATTTTGGAAGGAAACAAGGGTGGAGGATGTAAAGCCGCCGAGGCCAAAGTTGCAAAGAGGACTGGCCCAAGGTTTTAGCCTACGGTCATATGAGAAGAAGAGCCTAGCCAGTGGAGCTAGTGCCCGCCAGTTAAAGTTACCAGAAGTGCCCGAAAACGATTGTGTGGGTAATTCAAACCTGCGAGGTAACAAAAGGGGGCCTTTGTAAGTTGTTTCAGGGTCTGCTATAGGCCCGAAAATCCAATTCAAAATAAGTGTTTTGAAGAAGATCCTTGAACAAGAGGTCACAGAATACCCTAGGAGGGTAGGGGTACTGCATCACTTATGCCCACTGAAAGTCTTCGTGAAGATGTAGAAATCTTTATGGATTTGATGAAGTCCTTTGGAAACCTATCTAGCCTTGTACCTCTTGATCCTGTGGACCCATATGCACCTGAAAATATTCCTTTCTGGTGGAAGTGGAACCATATGCGAAGTCTAATTCTTTAGCAGTGACTCATACTCCTTTTGCATGGATTCTTTCCATAATGGATTTCCCATAGCCTCACTGCAGAGATGCGGATCATAAGATTGAACCATATAGCAATGCATGGGCATCGCTGGTTCAGAAGATGAAAGTACATGAGAAGGCTCCTCATGCTAAGATCGAGTCCTCCTCGAATCCAATGGATTCCATGCAAGGATGCCTTCTACCTGAAGTGTGAACTGTGCCTTCTTGGGCATCTACTGAATCTTCAACACTGGCTTCTTATCTAGATGTACTACCTGCTTATTTCCATGTACATTATCTGAGTGTATGGAATCGTCTTTGCTTTCTGAAACTGATGGAAGCACAAGAGTATATGCATGTTGCACTAGAGGTGCATGTAAAGTGTTGGGGTCCTATAATCATAGGTGACTTGTTTCTTCAGCTATATATTTGGCATTTCTCTTGTGATGAAGACATCTGGCTTGCTGGGCTTGATTGATTTCGCTTTCTTGCTCCATCCATTTCGCCCAATCCTTCATCACCCCGCCGCACCCTTCACGCACTTGCCCTCCATTTTTTCACCCCTCTACCGTTTTCGTCCCTACATGAATAAACAAGATTAGGATAAAAAAAATTAGGTTAATAATAAATGTTAGTGGCATTTTTTAATACTAATTAGCATAATAAAGTTAATTTATTTAGATTAGTGTAGTTAGATTAGCAAAACTAGGTTAGGGTTGTTAATAATAAGTTAATTACTAATTAATTAATAATTAATTAAAACCTAGGCCTGTAACTAATTAACAATAATTAATTAAATTGTTAGCCATTACGTTAGTGTATTAGAATTAAACATTAATTTAAAATCAAATAAAACATAATAAAAATAACAAACAAATACAAAAATAATACATATAATAAACATATATAAAACAAAACATATTTAAAACATCAACGAAACAACAATATAATAAATAAAATAAAAACAATATAAAACACAAAACATATAAAACAAAAAGTAAATAAATGAAAACACGTAATAAACATTAAAATAAAACATAATAATAAAATAAAAAATTCTTAAAAATATTCTTTAAAAAAACAAAAAAAAAACGAATTAAAAAAAATAAAATAAAACTAAAACTATCCTAAGTTTAAAACCCACACATATTTCCCCATATATCGGACCCCCCCCTTATGTCACTCAACCAAAAGAGGGTTCGATATGAAAAATCACCAGAGGACATTTGTCACCATCAGGTGAACTCAGACCCCCCCTCTAATACCACTTACCACCCGAGGGGTGATCGAAAACCACTCTCCCTCCTCCAAAACCGCCTTCCTTAAAATAACAAAAAAAATCATTTTCGCCAGTTTTGACCACCTATTTTTCGAGAGTGATTCTTGGAAAACCAGAAGGAATTTTGAAAAAACGAGAGATGTTTTTCTCCGAAAATGGATTAAGAACAAAAACCTCTCTTAGGTTTTTCACATGTATACGGTGGTTGTTTCAGAGAGATGAAGATGAATTTGGGAAAAACGAAAAAGGTTTTTTCGCAAGAAGGACTCATATACAATAACCTCTTTCAGTATTTACACATCTATCATATATTTAGAGATACGAATGTCTGAGTTGACCCCTATTTTCAGTAGTCTGGCCCATCTTTCATGGCAGGCAGTTCAAAATCTTCAAGGATTTGTTTCTATTTTTGGACAGTGGGTGATTTCGACCTCTTGAGCCTGGGGGAGAGTTCATCCTATATATTTTTATAATTCAAATGTAAAAGGGTCGATCAGTTTGGAACCTGTTAAAGAAATAAAACAATGATCATTGTTGTAATCAACCCATAGAGCCACAGTTCCTCAATCCAATTATACAATTGTAGCAGTTACATGATTCATGTGTCAATCTTGGTGGTGAAGTGTTTTCTGTCATCGTAATTTGTTTCCATTGTGATCATTATGTTTTCATTTTCTAATCATTAAAGGGAAGTTAACGAACATAATTTGTCTAGTGCACTGTGTTTATGTTCTTTTGATGATATATATGTTCTTCATCTGAAGTTAAATAAATAAATTCTTGATTGCTTCTTTGCTAAGCGGACCCACACATATCTTTCTGTCTTTTCATCTCAAGT
>JZKD02S2261716.1:1191712-1204565 GCA_000966675.3 Picea glauca
ACTAGGAGGTATAATTACAACTAATGGCCTAAAGCCGACATAAATAAAATAACATTACTAATCTAAATTACAAATAATGGCCTAAAGACGACATAAATAAAATAACATTACTAATCTAATATGCCCCAATTAAGGGGTAATGAGACAATATTAGGGCTTAACACTCACCAATTGCAATGATGGAATTATCATGCATGTCAATTACTGAAACTAAATTTGATGTAAATTCAACCTTTTGACCTTTCTGAGTGATCTTATAAACTGAGAGAAGATTCATAGAAATATTTGGAACATGTAAAACATTCTCAAAACTGACATTGTGGTGTTCCACTCTCTCTTCTCCTGCTATTGCTTTTCGAGTATCATCCCCCATGAGAATAGGGGGTCTTGAGCATGGACTTGAAGAAGATAAAACTTCCTCTTTCACTGCCATATGATTGGATGCACCATAATCTATAATCCATGAATCATATGAGGAATTAATTGCAACAAGAGCATGCTGATTACCTTTCTGAGGTGCATGGTTTTCTTCCTTCTTATTCTTGGCTCCTTCATGAAAGAAGTCTCCAAGGTTATTCTTTTGAAGTACCTGTGTCATAAGATCGATCTGCTTCTTCATGCATATGGATTCTTCATGATTCATTTTATTACAGTAAGTGCACTGTTTTCCCTTCTTCTTCTTCCTGGAATCTGAAAAGTCTTTGGAACTTGAAGAATCGTTAAAGGGTTTGGAATATCCCTCCTTATCGTTCTGTTTCTCCTTATCGTTCATTTTAGATGATCCTTTTCCATCATGCATGGTGAGTGCATGTGCTTTGGTATCCTTCATGAGGCCCATCTGTATGATTTTTGTTTTCTCTTGTGTGAGAGAGTCAATGAATTGATCCATCATAGGCATTTTCCAATTTGTTCCAAAAAGATATATGTCATAATGGAAATTGGAGACATATACAACGTATTATGGTCCTAACTTGGCAAGGATTGTTAGAATAAGTTGTTTCTATTGTGTAGACTTATCAATACCACATTCACCTAAGCTCAATATCAAAGATTTAAATTTAGTAAAGAAATCTTGTATATTATCAAAACTTTTAGGGTCTAAGCTATTCAACTCTACCTCAAACATATGACCTCGCATCTCATCCTGCTTTCCAAAGTGTCCTTCCAAGGTGGTCCAGATCTTGTTTGGAGTCTTGCATGTGGTAAGATGAAACCATAAATCAGTGGAGATTAACTCAATAAGTAGTCATGTGTCCTCATCCTTACGGTTCACCCATCTGGTCTTCTCAAGCGTTGATGTAGGTTCTGTTTCTATCGCCATCATCAAATTATACAGTCTTTTTCTTTTGAGTTGGAATGCAGCCTTCGTATTCCATTAAAAATAGTTGTATGGTGTGAGTGTTATCACCAGACTTGATTGAAGAATTTTCATCACCTCCATCCCTGTTATTGATTCTGAAAAGATCTTGAAAACCTAGATCGCGGATTATGAGATATGATAGACAGTTCTATGACAACTATAGATATGATAAAATAACTATATCTCCTAAAATATGATGTGGGTTTTGGAGAGTTTTGGTGAGCATGAGAATCCCTATGTTATACATTGCTGGTCAATATTTCAGCCTGACCCAGACTGCAGATTTCGAGATATGGCTATTTTACTGTAGAAAACCAATTTTCTAGAGGGTAGCCTGAATCGTCACACCCTAAAGAAGGATACAGTGCATCTATGCTGAATCGCCGCACCCTAGAGAAGGATAAAGTATGACGGTTTTGAAAAACTAAATCGTCGCACCCTGATAAAGAGTACAATGCGACGGTGTCGCACCTTGCCTGTGTATAGGCTGCGACAATTCCTAATTTTTTTTTCTTATGTGTGAGTGAGACTGTTGCACCCTAGAAATGGATAGACTGCATCGATTCCAATTGTCGCACCTTTCGATAGGGATAGGTTGCGACGATGGCATAAACTAAGTTAACTCAATAATTAAATTCTATTTCACTCTTCTCTGGCTTGTCTGGGTTTCTCCAAGCAACTCGGCTCTGATACCATGTCAGTGTTTCATGGAAAACTACACAGGAGACCTAGCTAAAGCATACACAAACAAAGATTATCAAGAAAAGGAAGAGAGATACAATATCAAGAATGAGAATCAATGTATATTTTGATCTTTTCAATGAGTGAGTGATATTCACTCATATAGGCAATGACATCCTATCTTAGGAATGCATGCATAATAGTGATGGTCTAAAATTAGAAAGTCAAAAATAGAACTAGTCAATTAACTCCCACTAAACTAGTGTGCCGAAAATAGAAATTTCTCCAACACCTTTCCCATATATTTCAGGTTTGCGGATGGCGCAAGTTGACACACCTAGAACATTTCTTCTGCAGCTTGGGTCATCTACCATTCTAGCGAGTTGGTGATTTCAGGAGGAATCTGCCTCGAATTTGTGACCAATAATGTGGTAGAATATCATGTCGTCATCAGACTCTTAATAGAAGCCTCCTACCTAGGTATAAATCAATTGATTATCAACCTAGAATCTCAACTCGTGATCCATCAACTTAATCATGAGTACACTATTTGCAACTCAGTTTTAATACGTCTCCACCTAAGGGTTCGTCGTCTCGAAAAATCATTTGAATTTCTCCAATATAGAAACATACCGAGAGAACTCAATACAACTTCGGATTTGTTCGCTAATTACATGTTGGATTGGTATCTTGCACATAGATAAAACATTTTCAAAACATAAATTATATGTACACAGAAAGATCACATAAGATAAAAAATGAAACATCTATAGGCACTGCAAAACTCATATATATATATATATATATATATATATATATATATATATGCGTGATAGAATTTTTTTCTTTTGAAAATACATCATCAAAATGTACATAACGAGGCAAAAAACTGGGGCCTTCATGCCCATAATATCGTCATAAAGTCTACAAAAATTAATTGAGGACCCTAATCATCCTCTTGTATGACATTGTTCTCTACATAGCACACTACTTCTCGTGTCACCTGATGAAGCAAATGGTTGAGGATTTTGAGAACCCCAACTGTATGTCGCTGCAAGTGTAGAGGCACATCTCGCCTCTTGAGGGGTATAACACCCATCGTCAAACCCCAGAGGTTACTCTCTACCTCTTGGAGCCCTCCTGCTACAACGTCATTCTCAACTACTTCCTCTGTGATGCCCCAATGCCGACATCTCCTACGGGCGTGATGCACCTCTGTTTGCATGATGAAAACAAAATATTTTAGATTCCTCATTGTACAACCCAAAAACATATAAAATAAAAAACACACAAAATGTATGTTGCAAGATTATGTTTCGTACCTGATGCATCCCATTGGATTCCCTTGGGAAGTACCAGGTCAACGCTACCTCTGAAATCTACCCTAGCATAGGGGAAATCCTCAATAACCACCAACTGTCTCCTACACCATGCGAAGAAGTCAGCACTAAATCTGAATGCTAAGGGATATTTCCCCAACCTAGGGGATAGGCTGGTCCACCTGTCCATACGAGGCTCAGTCAGAGGATGTGATATCCATGCTACCTGTCGCTGCATCTGAGGGACCCTCTCTAAGAAAAATGAAACTAGAAAGGAACCATATCCAAACTATTTATGTCTACCGGTCCTACATTTGGATATTTGTTCTTTGACATTTATGAGGAACGTTGCACTCCAATTGAACAATCTGGGTTCTAAACAATGTAAGACATAATAGATCTGTGATTTATAAGCCAAGTGAGCACTATTTCTCCCCGCCAACTTGGTAATGGAAAATATAATGGATCGAAGTGCTAAATCTCTCATATCCTTTATCATAATCCGTCCACCCATCAACCGCGATCCTGGTATGCAATGCTTGACAACATATGCCTTAGTTGGTTGAGGAGTTTCCCGGTGTCTAGACAAGAGAATGGGTGCCCCTCTCCTCGAAATCCCCGTCAGAAAGTCTAGATCATCTAGTTCGATCTCAAGCATGTGCGGTCTGATGCAGAACACTTTCTCAACGTCATAGCATAGACCAATAAAATATTCAAGCAGTAGTACTTCTTTTCTCATGTTTTGAAGCTTGAAGTGTTTGAGCAAACCACTGTTTCGAAAGGCCTCCCTTGCTTGAGGGTCTTGGAGAGTGACAATATCATCGAAATCATGCTCACACTCCTTCCACTCTATCATGGCTAGCTATAGATGAAATATGCAAATACAACATTTAAATATCATTAGTCAAACTATTATGGAGAAAAAATGCCTCTATTTAGCCAAAAAGTCAAAAGAATTTTGAGTTCTGAGCCTAGTGCTCCCTCAAAACAACCTACAGAGCGCTAGTACTCCCTAGACATATGCACCAACGTGCTGAAATATCGGTCGACGCTCCCTTCAGTGCCTTTAGGGAGTGCCGATCTGGTTCGACGCTCTAGGGCTTCCTAAGGAGCCTAGAACACTCAAAACAAAGGTTACAATGCAGTAAAAAACCATGAAAATTTATGAGGAGGAAGACATAACTAACCTGGTCTGGATGAATCTAGAAATGATCGCTCACAGCTCCCATAGTCGTCGCTCGAAAAACGTTTCAAAGAGGTGGAAAATCCAAAATCTAGAGGAGAATGGTAAAATGCAATTTTGACCTATTTTGATATTTGATAGGTTCATTTTGATATTTTATCCTTATTATAAAGTCATTTTTTGGTTTTTAATCATTTTTTCGAGCAGTTACTAATGCATTATTCCCATAACATTTTGTTTTTACAGGATTTCAAGCATCGTCTTTCAGTAACCTTGTAACACTAATGAGCATAATCTTTGTTCTTTCTCATGCTAAAAAATACATGAGAATGTAACCGAGTATACATTTATCACTTTTTGGGATTCATAAAGGTTATACGAAAAAGGAAACCCCTCTAGTCATCTTTAAGTTCTTTTCAGACTCTATAACTGTGAAATGATTTGCGAGTGATGTTGCTTCCTTTCACGCTTGTTAAAAGGTTCAAAAAGGGCATCTTCCGAGTAAAAAATTATCTATTTTTCAGACATCAGGGACTAACATTACGAAAAAGGACAACCCTAGAGTCTCCTTTAAGTTATTTTCAGACTCTTTAAACATGGAAAACCACCAAGTTTTTCTTCCCTTAACTCGCTAAACTAAACATTGAAGGGCCCATTTGGGAATGAAATCTTACTTCTTCCAGTTCGTTAAACAATGGAAGAGGAGATTACTGAAGGTGAGTTATATCGAACATGTGTTATCCTCCTCGAGCTTGTTAAATTAAAAAGAGGTACTCATCTATTTGGATGGGGGGAAAATTGAAGGAAGTGGGTCAAGTTTCTCGAGAACTTTTGTAAACAACTCTTGCAGTCGCCCTTGAACACGACATTTGTTTTTAACCTTCACCCTAAACACTTGGATAATCTGCTAAACCTCTACACTGAAGCAATCCTATGAGTCTTTCCACTCCTTTGAGTCATCCAAAGAATGACATAGTACCTGTTTCATTATGTTTTGGTCCACTCCGCATTTATGCTTCCAAGTCTCATGTCATGCCTCAGTGTTCAAGGGAAGTATCCGCCTCGAGAGTCACCATCTACAAAATTACCAGTTTCCATACCTGTGTCAGTCTAGAATTCGTTCTCCATCTCATCACTTTCCTGTGTCAGTTTCATGTTGATGATGGGGGATACATCAAGGTCGTCCTTCAATGAGTCTTCTCCTATCAACTTCAACACATCATCTGAGAATTAGACTTAGAAACCAGTTAGTACCTTGGGACCTGCAAGCCTCAATAGAAGGCCTCCTTGCTTCCAAAAGTGGGTTTACATCATTGACCTCTGATTGGATGATTCCACAAATGTTCGACCTCTTCTCTCTTATTCACATTCACTGGACTGTACTAGAGTACCTTGGGAGTCATTGACATCACTGGTGATTTCCCTCGCACTTGTTAACGGTTCACCTCAATGATCGATAATCAAGTGGTTTCTACAATGTTTGACATCAAGACATCTATTCACATGGTTAGATTCGTACTACATTGGGATTGGGATGAAGACCTTGGGTTGAACATTTATTATGACATCTGCTTTTCTAGGCTGCGAAGGAAATCATTTGAACATACTAATTCTTATGTTGTCACATAGATCCACATTGTATTGGTCTGTGGCTATGTCTTATCATCTCATAGCTCCATTGTGTATTTTGCATGGCTACG
This sequence comes from Picea glauca, assembly GCA_000966675.3. Lineage (NCBI taxonomy): Eukaryota > Viridiplantae > Streptophyta > Pinopsida > Pinales > Pinaceae > Picea > Picea glauca. Next base: position 1,197,956 of record JZKD02S2261716.1, read on the forward strand.
ATCAGTCTATGTCATAGAAGTATGGATCCACATTGTATCACTGGTGGCCATACCCTTAGTCAATATCATCATGGATCCGTAGTGTATTTATTGGTGGCCATACTTTGAGTCATTTATTACGCAAGCATAAGTATGCCTGCCTTGGGATTGGAACACATATTAATATTTTTTTGATGGTTGTCTGCAACGTCTATCAAGTTCTCTGACTCCATACCCTTGCTTCGAAGAATCTACAAAGTGTTTCGGTCATCAGCTTTCATCTTCTAATTTACACTTTGGGGGGCAATCTATTACATGTCAAAATTCCTCACTTCGATAATGTCACATTCTTGCAAGTGTCACACTTTTGTTATAAGTGTCGTAAATGTCTCATTTTCATTCTGTGTGTGTCTCATTGCGAATGACACCATGGAAACACTTGATACATTCTCTAGAACATGTTATAAGAATAAGCCACATCATTTGATAGACAAAACAAAGTGTTTTTCTATGAGAATTAGTCATATTGACAATTGTTTGGAATATCAACACTCCCCTGTTCATATGCAGGGAGCGCTGTAGTGCTCTGTTTCCCATTGTAAAGGAGCGCCAATTGGTTGAGAAAATCATGGGAATAAATACCCCTTTTCTCTAAGGACAACTAGGGATGATTAAATTTGTTTTTCGTTGAATCTAACCCTTAGGGTGCATCTAAGGGAGATGCCACAAATGATGGAATCATATTCTCAACTAATCGCAAATATAACCAAGGTGGTTGGGCAATCATATCTAGCAGGGAGCGTTGTAGTGCTCTGTTTCCCATTGTAAAGGAGCGCCAATTGGTTGAGAAAATCATGGGAATAAATACCCCTTTTCTCTAAGGACAACTAGGGATGATTAAATTTGTTTTTTGTTGAATCTAACCCTTAGGGTGCATCTAAGGGAGATGCCACAAATGATGGAATCATATCCTCAACTAATCGCAAATATAACCAAGGTGGTTGGGCCTCCCAAAGCCTATAAATGGAGGCATTCTCATGGTGAACAAGGAGGAAAATAATCAACAAAATTATTGTCATTATGATCGTGGATGTTTTGAGCAAGAGGTTGGACGAGGAGGATTTGGAGAGGCTGTTGCAACACCATCAATGATTGTAAGTGTTTCTTTCAAGTTCTCATCGATATACTTGGCCTATTTACTTCTAGATTGTGTATCTTACATATGCTTGTCTATTATAGATGATTTTTTTTAATATAACATGGTAGAGTAGGAGTTTCCTTGTCTCTCTTTACAATCTGTGGTTTTGCAGGTATCAACCCGTGTGAAAGAGTTTGGATATCAAGCTCAAATTTGAGTAGCGAGGACAAACACTAGAAATAGGTACGATCAACTTTTTCTCCTTCTCTCTTTTTTCTAGTTAAACAAATCTCAAAGGGATGTTACTGTCCATTTGTATCTTTCTGTCTTTGTATTAGGGGTCTAGAATCCAAGGGGATATTCACCTGTCCGCAGGGGAATTTTCCTATAACAACAATCAATAGATGATAACCCTAACCAAGAAGAATCACTTAATTGTCAAAAGTTGAGATATGAGTTGAGAAAGTAGAAGGCACCCATCTTCAATGGGATTGTGTAAAGATGAAATAAAGCATAGACTTGGTTGGTTAACATTGAAGGACGCATGATGCTATATGAATTCAACACCTCATAGAATACTATTTTTTTATCAACTAATTCAACACCTCTATGTTATTATTTTACTTTGATGTTTTTATCAATTAATTCATAAGTGAATAATATATTAAATTGCAAATTCTTCACAATTTTGAGGGACACTATGAGTTCTTGGTGATTCCTTATAGGTTGACTAATGCTTGTTTCATTTTTCGAAACCTCATGAACAACATTTTTCAGCCTTATCTTAGAATGTTTGTATTGGTTTTCTTTGATGATATACTTATATATAAGAATTCATGGGAGGAATAGCTTCAACATGTGGCTTATATATATAATTATATTAAGAATGGATTATAAAAAAACAAAAATTTAAAAAAATAAAAAACAAAACAAAAAATAAAAAAAAATAAAAAAACGAAACATAAATAAAACAAAACAATGCAAACCCCATTCAAATCAAAACCCAAAAATGCAAAACCTCGCCATCGTGACATAGGATAGAGCGGAGGAAAAAACCCCATGGCGACAGAGGAGAGAGGCCTGCAAAACCTTGTGGCGACAAAGGAGAAAGGCCAAAACCCTGCAACGTCAGAGGAGAGAGTGAAGGATATTCAGCCAAACCTGACAGTGACCAGCTCGTGGAGTGGAGATGTCGCCGAAATTGGTAATTTATGATTGGTTTAATTTTCATGAGACGCTATGCACACCCAATATTAGTTTCATTTCCACTTCAGTGGGTTTCAATTTTGTTTCATTTCCATTTCCGGGTTTCATTTCCATTTCCACTTCAGTGGGTTTCATTTCCACTTCAATGGGTATTTATGCCATGCCTTCTTCAATGGATACCCCCTCATTCATGGATATTTGTTGGGGCTCATCATACAACATGTAAATGAATCTCATAAGGACAATTAACCCAACCAAAATATTTTCCCAAAATTGCATCCACCTCTTCAAGGCTAAAGGTATGATGATGTTTCCCTAACATGTGCTTTAGTCATTAACTATGAATAAATGTCCAATAGAAAGGAAAGAATATAAGAGAGGAAGAACTCATATAAATAATGCTAAATAGAGGTAAACCAAACTGCACATTCTCCATTTTAAATGTAGTAAATTATTTTCCTATATAGTCCTTTGTAAACACTTATTAGAAATTCTAATATTTTAAGATAAATTCATGCTCAAATGAGCTAATCCAATCACCTAAATTGAACAATTGAATCTTAATTTTTTTTTTATGGCTTATTATAGTCAAACTACAACAATAGTGCAAAAGGGGTAAAAAGCACATCACTACATTGTATAGATTAATCTTCTATGGAGAAATTTTCAAAGTAGTTTCACTATAGATCATGGTTGATCCAAAACCACAATGTTTTATGTTATATAAGTACAAAACTATGGGGGTTAATCTTTTTAGCACAATTAGCTTTTGCACCCAAGTCAAAATTTTTTGTTATGTAGTGTAGCCTATGGATTGGGGCATTATTCTTGTCCACAAATTGGGTTATGCAGTCAGATGCACTAACAATGGTAGAAGGGGGATGTAGGTCTTGTGATCCAGGTGGACATTCTATATGAGAGTGAACTTTCAATTCAAAAACCCAACCTACCCCTACTTGCTCTAATACAAAACCCCTTACCTAGTAGACACCACAAATTCTTGTATACATCATAGCTTAGCCACTATTCTATGCATTGGCATCTTTGGCCTAAATTACCCCTTTGGCCTAAATGATGCATGCACTTCCATGATTTGATAAACCTAAGATGAAATTCCCAATGGGGTTCCTCTTTTCTCTTTTTAATATAAAGAAGCTTATACCATAGGCTTTGACATCCTACTCATGATTTTTCATTGTATTGGGTTCATGTATGTATCAAATAGGTCTTGTAATCATTCTAGAGCCATCAAATGAGGCTTCTAAATGCCTTGAACACCATTTCTTATCTCACCACCAAGAAATAAGTCATTACATTTAAAATAATAGGGATTTATTCCTTAGTGGAGTCACTATATGAGTAATAGAATTTTATGAATGTGAATGGCCTTGATGGTGATTTTATGAAGTTTTCTATGCAACTATGAAACTTATACAACTATGCATTGAACAACTTGATATTGAGCTTACTTATGCAACTATGCAACTATGCAACTTATGCAACTATGCAACAAGACTTTGATGATATTATAACTTAATATTGATCTTACTAAGGAACACAACACCATTTCATCTAATATCTCATCAATGACTAAAATAGGGAACTTCTCCTTGATGGTGATTTTATGAATTTCTCTACAAAGAAAGAACCTATGGAAGATATATTGGAGCATGATAAAGGGCACACAGCCCAAGAGGGTGACTAGGCCTACCTAGATATAATAATAAACTTAGTGTGCATTATGGAAGACTAAGTCATTGGCATTTATGAAGACCGAGGTCTAAATAAGTCTACATATACCCACTACATTTCCCAAATAAGAATGCACACATTTATGAGTTGTGAGCTAAATAATATCACAAAACTTCATTTTTTTGGGATTGGTTAATTTCTATAGATTCTTTATTCCAAGATTCTCACACTTGACCAGACAACTTAACCAAATCTTAAGAGGGAATTTGAGGAAACAAGGCTTCATCATCTAGACCAAGGTGCAACGACAAGTTTTTGAAGAAGTGAAGATGTTGAAGCTATGCACTACACCTATGCTTACACTACTATGCGTTTATCATCCTTTTGATATAGAATATGATGCATATGACTATGGGATAGGTATTTTTCTGACACAACAATGTCATTCCATTGTGTTTTACTTAAAGACATTCAATGATGCAATCCACAACTTTTGAAGTTATGATAGAGAGATGTGCTCCATTTCTTAANAATTATTTTCCTATATAGTCCTTTGTAAACACTTATTAGAAATTATAATATTTTTAGATAAATTCATGCTCAAATGAGCTAAGCCAATCACCTAATTTGAGCAATTGAATCTTAATCAAATTTTTTATGGCTTATCATAGTCAAACTACAACAATAATGCAAAAGGGGTAAAAAGCACATCACTACATTGTATATATTAATCTTCTATGGAGAAAATTTCAAAGTAGTTTCACTATAGATCATGGTTGATCCTAAACCACAATTTTTATGTTGTATAAGTACAAAAATATGGGGGTTAATCTTTTTGGCACAATTAGCTTTTGCACCCAAGTCAAAAAATTGTGTTATGTAGTGTGGCCTATGGATTGGGGCATTATTCTTGTCCACAACTTGGGTTATGGAGTCATATGCACTAACAATGGTAGAAGGGGATGTAGGGCTTGTGATCCAAGTGAACATTCTAGATGAGAGTGAACTTTCAATTCAAAAACCCAACCTACCCCTACTTGCTCTAATACAAAATCTCTTACCTAGTAGACACCAAAAATTATTGTATACATCATAGCTTAGCCACTATTCTATGCATTGGCATCTTTGGCCTAAATGACCCATTTGGCCTAAATTATGCATGCATATACTTCCATGATTTGATAAACCTAAGATGAAATTCCCAATGAGGTTCCTCTTTTTTCTTTTTAATATAAAGAAGCTTATACCATAGGATTTGACATCCTGCTCACGATTTGCCATTGTATTGGGTTCATGTATGTATCAAATAGGGCTTGTAATCATTCTAGATCCATCAAATGAGGCTTCTAAATGCCTTGAACACCATTTATTGTCTAACCACCAAGAAATAAGTCATTACATTTAAAATAATAGGTATTAATTTTTCCTTAATGGAGTCACTATATGAGTAATAGAATTTTATGAATGTGAATGGCCTTGATGGTGATTTTATGAAGTTCTCTATGCAACTATGCAACTTATGCAACAAGACTTTGATGATATTCTAACTTTATATTGAGCTTACTAAGGAACACAACCCCATTTCATCTAATATCTCATCAATGAATGGAATATGGAACTTCTCCTTGATGGTGATTTTATGAAGTTCTCTACAAATAAAGAACCTATGGAAGATAAATTGTAGCATGATAAAGGGCACACACCCCAAGAGGGTGACTAGGCCTACCTAGTTGTCATAATAAACTTAGTGTGCATTATGGAATACTAAGTCATTGGAATTTATGAAGACCGAGGTCTAAATAAGTCCACACATACCCACTACATTTCCTATGATATATACTTAGTGCACAAAACCTCCTAATGGAGCCCATATCCAACTTTGATGCTAAAAACCCCTTAGATAGGGCTTGTGTTATGGTAATTTGCAAGTGTTGTTCATGGTTATTGATCCTAAGAAGTGATGTTTAGGGAATAAGGTCCACGTTTTTTCCTCGTCTAACCATGGCATTTGAGCTCAAGAAGGTTCAGTTAGGGCTTAAGACCCTTCTTTTCCCCTTAACCATGGTAAGCCCTCAAGACCCATTTCTATTGTACAAAACCTACTCATGGCACCATATCCTGCTTTGGATTCTAAAGAACACCAACTACAACCCTGAGAACCATTCCTAATGGGGGGTATGACACATTCGTATTTAGGGCATATGTGTTGGTTTAATCATGGTACTTGACTCATCCAACACTATATCCTGAGAAGTTGTGTGGGTTGTAGTTGTTGTTCGTAGAAGTTAAGCCTAAGAACATTTTTTTTTATGTAAAGATGACTCATTATTTCCTTTTCATGGTTGATAAGAAGTAAATATGGATGAACTTCAAAGTGGTCCCCTTATGGTGAAAGCCCTCACGGGAGGATGCTTTGTGGAGTAAGAAAACCCATGCCTAATTGTGGAATAATGAGATTAAGGATAGTGAATTTGTCAAGTAAACCATCCTATATGGATAGTGCTTGTCATTCCATTTCTAGTGGTATGTGGAATGTCACATAACTCCTCACGGTTAGAGAGTTATGACCATGTGAAGTTGGAGAACCCAGGTTTA
>JZKD02S2261717.1:5150-16789 GCA_000966675.3 Picea glauca
ATATATCCTTTTATCTTTTTTTTACCATTTCCCTTCTTTTTTTCTTTTAAATTCTCCACGATTACATTGGGAATTCAATGTTAAATAGAGGTGTGGACACCGATACTAATGGAATAGGGCCCTTCATCTCATCAAACCCATATCCTATGTTGTTAATAAACATGAAATCTACTTCTGTCACCATATATATTGATTTGTCGATCCTTGTAGTAATATGAGATTTTAGAAAATCACTTTATTTCATGGATCTAGTTCGAATCACACTTCCCCATTGGGAGGATTTTGGTCCCCAAAATATTCCAAGGATAGGTGAAGGAACTTTATTTCCACTTTTTTCCTCTCATACCTTATTTCTCTCCTTGTATTTTGTCCTTTGAGGCCAATCTACAAGATCTATTGTCGTCCTTTGTGTGTTACCCATTTATTCATTTGCATAATTATATCCTACTCTAACTCTTCAAGAGCATGTGGGGAAAAATATTCTATGGTTGGGATGACCTAATGGTATTCTTCCCCATCCAACATGGAAGGATTAAACATATTCATATACTAAACATTCACCAAAAAACTAATCTGCATTTAAGGATAAGGTTTCAATATGAAGGCATTCTCATTCACCTCCTCAATGATGTCAAAAGGTCTATCTATAAGGGGATTGAGTTTCTTCATTGCTAATTGCAAGAGTTCCTTATATATGTAAAGCCACACCTTATCTCCAATCCAAAATTTACTATATTCTACATGTTGTTCGTGTATGGGTTTTTAATGTTGCTAACTTCTCTAAAGTTTCTCCTACACTTTCAATTGTATTTGTCATATCCTTTATAGAATATACTTCCCTTCCTATCTTCAACTTACGCCTATGATTTTTCCTTATGTTTTCCATACACAATGTCAAATTGTGAAGGGGTTAATTAGTCAAAGCAAGTCTCAAAATGTGATTTGTTGGTGGAAGAATGGAGTGCTTGATTGTATGAGTGCTAAATGTACACTAATTTCTTGTCCCATGTTTTCTAATGCTTATTGTCACATCTGGTTTAAAAATTAAATTTATCCATTGGTATGGGTATCAAATGTAGTGAAATACCTCATCTTGGCATCCATCCTCTCCTAAATAAATATCCATAATTTTCCCTAGAACATGATATCATGATTAGAAATGATGGATCTTAGCGATCCAAAACGTACCCAAACATTAATGAAGAATAAATTAATTGCTTCTTGTCTGGTGATAACCTTGTTTCACATAATGAGCACACAGATATTGTTGAATTGGTCCACACCGAGATAAAAGTAGTCATGGCATCTTTGGGACATGGGAAAACCTCCAACAAAGTCTATAGGGATTGTCTCCCAAGGTCTATTTGATGCTGGTAGTGGCATGTACAGTCCAAACTTCCTATTGCTCGACTTGCTAGTGTTGCAAAGACCAAAACCACTAATAAATATCACCACCTTCTCCTACATATTTGGCCAATACACATGCCTCTATGTATTTTCCACTTTCTTCATCACACAAAAATGCGTGGCTATCATGGAAGTGTGAGCTTCTCTCATCAACTAAATCCTTTTGTAGAATGATATACACAACTTCTCCAACTTGTATAGAAACCCATTCCATAGGTAGTATTTGTTTCCTTCCATGACATCAATTGGTCTCTCCTTATCTGTTGGTATATTCCTCTAAAATATTCATCTTTCTTCTAATATTCACTCAACATATCGTGAGTGAAAGGATCAAGTTGCATAAACACACCAAATGCTACAATATTCTTAGTGGGGGTAATGAAAGAATGGTATCCAACCTATTCATAGATCCTTTCTTGTACTTGACCAGGAGGTAGAATTTCTATAAGAATCACAACCATTTGTAATGCCTTACTTGCTACATTTTACTTTGAATTTTTAGGTACTACAGGGGTTGATGATAAGTGTTTATAATGATATCTTTCCCTAGGAGATAATGCTTCCAGTTATTCACTACTTTCACGATATAAAATAGACATTTATTGTACATGGGGTAGTCCAACACTACTCCATGAAACAACTCTAAATGATATCACACTAATCTTCCTCCTTGTATAAGCACTACCCATAATGCATATCCACTTGCATCTATTTATTCAAATGGATGTTGTAAATTGGGAATGGATAAGATCAAAGAAATACCGATCTTCCTTTTCATTTGTTCAAACACTCGTCGTTTTGGGATTCCCCAATGAAAACTCTTTCCTTTTGTGGTCATGGCATGCAATGGTGCTACTACTACTAAAAACATCACTATGAACTTCTTCAAGTATTGAGCCGTTCCTACAAAACTTTACCTCTATCAAGATGGTAGGAATGGGCCATTGGTTGATGGATATAATGTTATTTGGTTCTACCTTCAACTCCCATGCACTAATCATGTGTCCAATATAGATAAAGAACTCTTTTTCGAACTCACATTTATTCATATTTGATATCAATTGATTCTTCTTTAGTGTCTCTAGTACTTGCGTCATGTGTGAAATTTTCTCTTGCTAACTCTTGCTAAATATTAGTACATAATATAGATATAAAATTACAAATTATTCAATGAATGTATGCAACACATCATTCATCAACAACGTGAAAGTTGTAGGTGCAATACATAAACTGAAAGGAATTACCAACCACTCACAAAAACCTTTCCTTGTCTTGAATACTATCTTTTTCATGCATTGTACTTTGATCGTTACTTGATGGTAACCTAATTTGAGGTCTAGCTTGGTGAAGAACTTGTCTTGTTGCAACTGATACAACAAGTCATAAATCGTTGGCAATGGATATCTATTATTGATGGTGATTTTTTTCAAGGCATGATTGTCAATGCACATTCTCTAGATTCTATCCTTCTTGGGTACCAATATGATGGTTGAACTGCATTGTGATATGCTAGGCCTGATGACTCCATACTCCAAAAACTATAGCTTCTTCTTCACTTCAAATTCTTTGATTATAGACTACTTATATATCCCAATGTTTGGCAATGGGGATTTCGGTAATATCTAAATATCATGCTCGACCTTTCTCTTGGTGGCAACCCCCAAGGTTCTTGAAACACTTCCTTGTAGGCTTGGATTAGTTGTTGTAGTTGCTAACACTATTTTCCACTACACCCTTCCAAGGATGCCTTCATATCCACTTCATTTCCTTCTTCTTGTTTCTTTCCTTCTCTCAAAAATAGTTTTTTTTTAGTATTGCTAATTATTCTCCTTACATGATGATCATTGATCAAAGAGGGTTTGTCCTTGTCCTTATGAGCAATTATGGTGAATTCCTTCCCATACTTGAAAACATGATACTGATTTTCTCTCCTCTTGAATATGACATCTCTCATATATAAGTATTATCTTTCCAAGATGACTCCACACACATCCAATAGAACTATGTCTACTACCACTTCATCCACAAAGTTTTGGTTGATGGAAAACTTGAACTTGCATTGTTTATCCACTCTTAATTCCACATATTGTCTTACTATACCAAGGGGCATGGATATGGATTATCATAAGTCTCCATTCCAATCTTCTCAACTATTTATGTAGAGATCAAATTTTATTATGAACCAAGATCAAACAAGTAATTTACTTTTATTTATTTCATGTGGATCTTAATGCAAAATGATTATGGCATCTCCTTCTCTTCATTGTGACTACAACCAACCAATGATAACTCCTCATGAAGGGAAGTACAACTAATTTTTCCTTCCAAGTATGATATATTTTCCACCCTCTCTTTGACATATACAACTATAAAATATTTCTTCTTCTTCTTCTTCTTCTTCTTCTTTTGGAAATGCTTGGGTCACTTCTCGGGGTGTAATTTCCAATAGTATTCCTCAATGTGTCCCTTTTTTTCATAGGAATTGCATTTATTGATGGGAGGTGTTGTTTATTGTGTCCTTTCTAGAATATTCTTCTCAAGTCAATTCTTTTTTTTCTTCCATCTTCTCCATTACTCTTGTGGTTCTACTTGCTTGTTCATGCCAAACTGCTACTTCCGCTTGTATCCTTCGAGGTATTGTGCTTGGAAATTTGATCCATCAATTGTTTTGGGATTGAAAAGCAGAAATTGTCACCAAGTTTGAGAAATAAATTCTCCCAAGTACTTAGTCAACTTCTTTAGGATTTTGAGTGAGACACCTAATTGAATAGATACCTTCCTAAAATTTGTGGTAAATTTTTGAACTAATTGCCTTTGCTTCTACCTACAATAATGTAATGTAATATATTGGTACTCATAATAGTTGATTGGGTAGAATTGGGGTTTTATCATGTCATTTAACAATTCTCAATCGATCATATTCAACTCATTTTCCATTTCTCTTCCCGTGACATCAGTCTCCCACCATGCCAAAGCAAGGCCTTCGAGATTCAACCATGCAAATGAAATCCTATGTTTCCCAATGGCTTTGTGTACATTGAAGTACACCTCCATCTATTGTAACCATTGGTTTATTTTGATGGAATCAAATTCCACTGCATAAGTTTTGATGTCCACCTTCACCTCTACATGGAAAGGTATCTGAATTCTATTTTGGCAACATTTCCCATCTCTATCTCTATCTTAATCAATGACTCTAGTTCCTTTTTTTTCTTGGAATCTGGCTCCTCCTCTATGTATGTATCATCTCCTTTATGGTGGTGTTTCTTCTTCTCTTGCTCATAGAACCATTTAGATAACATGCATTTCATATCTGCCACTTGTTTCTCCAAGTGAAGCATCCACAAATCAACACTACTATTTTCTAGAAATGTGTCCATGGTATGGTTTGAGCATTTCTATCCCCTTCTTCTACCAATACAAGGGTCAAACACTACCATCTCTCCACCTTCTAGTAGCTTCTTCAAATAAGTGAGAATCCATGGTATGATTTCCTCTAGGGAGAGATTTGATGTAGTATAATACCAATATGATCAATAAATGGTAGGCTTATAGCCTACCCATTTCACCAACATGGATTCCTAAGACATTGAAAATTCATTGATGTTCTCATAAATTCTTATGATACTGAGCCTAAGCTTCTGATGTATTATGCTATGGATGACTCCCTCTATGTCTTGAAATTCTTGAATCCATACTCAACTTAATGGGAAACATTTCTCATTCCTTTACTTGTCTATTGTTAATGGAGGTTATGTTGTGATAGAACCACACTCCTCACACTCCTATAATAATCCTAATGCATAAAAAAATCCCTTCCAAATTCAATTCAAATGATAAAAAATCACTTTCAACAATGACCGAGTGTGTGTAGTACAAGCCAACAATCAACATCGATATACATGTGTGGATGCTCCAATAATTAATGAGAGCATGGGATAATTAAGCAAAGTTACAAATGATTTTTATATTGAGATGTCACCTTAGCTATGGAAAATGGCTAACAATTGGATGGAAGAAGAGAATTAAATCTACATGAATTCTAATTTAATAACATCAATGCTACCCACAGATGGGGTGACAACAGTGGAAGTCGGTGACCTCCAAGTGGGGTGGCCAAATGTCCACATGAAAAACTAAACAACAATGTCCTTCCACCTATGCCATGGATGACATACTTCCCAATAATAGAAGATACAAATGGAGGTAGATCAGAAATGACAACATTTAGTAGGTATGGTGTTAATTCAGGTAATGGTAGTACATAGCTATGAACCAACAATGAAAAACATGAGGAACTTATATGGGATGATTCCCATGGAATAAATCCCAAATACAATAGGTATTACGATCAGAATATCCTAAATCAAGACTCATGGGGGAAGGATCCAAGTAGTTAATCATGGAATAAATTTCAAGATAGGATATATTTTGAGGTAGAGGATATGATCTATTAATCAATGAAGGTGTCCAAGGGGAAAGCATAGTATCAAAGCTAAGATATATCATAATTTCTTTGGAATATGAGAGGTTTCCTTGGGAAAGTAGTGGTACCACAGTGAAGAAAGAAAGGTGGTGACTCAGGGGATCCCCTTCACCCTAGATTTCTTCATTTAAATGGTGGAGATTATTTGGAGTCAAAATTGTGATATCTCCAAGGGGATAATCTCAGATAACATTCTCCTTTGAGTGGGTGGATGAGGAAGAGAATTGGGTTGTGGAAAATAAGCATGGAACCTAGTCATAGCAAGGCCCTTATGACAAATTTGGAATTTATTGACACTAGAGGTTGTCACAAGAAGAAGTGAGGGGAGGGGGTAAGGCCTTATTCAGGTAATCCGAGAATGCACAACAGGGAAACAAAAATAGTTGGGGAAGCTAGCAACTACTTCCATCATATTTTCTCAACAATGGAAAAAAGGGTGATGACTGATATCCAAGAGGAGTTCTATAAAAAATGAGGATATCCTTTTAGAATCCAAGGATTGAGTTTCTGACTGAGGACAAACTAAAACCAGAGAGACAAAGTATTTTCTCCTTGCAGATGCCTATTGTATCACCAAATATATGGTCTCCCATGATGTAACACACCAAGCATTTTCATCCTCTTTTCCTTTCACCATTCTTCACATTTATCCATATTCTACCACTCCATAAACCATTCATTAATACCATTTTCATAATTAAATATGGGTTTAACCTTATTATTTTCCAAATCATTTATTTTAGTATTGAAAGAGAATTTGTGATTAAATATTAGAAAATTGACATATTTTCATGTATATCTCAAAGTTGGATGAGTTTTGTAATGTGTAGGAATATTTGAAGACTCCAACAAAAGGATTATTCAAGCTTCTCGAATCTTTTCTCCAACCTTTTAAGATTTGAGGATAATTATTCAAGCATATTAAAAGGAGAAAGATCATGGAGATATGGATAGAATTTCTTATCAAAGATATTAAGGATTTGTGAGAGGATTTGTGAGGATTTGTAGAGATAAATATTATGTAATTATTAAAAAGTTGGTTGTACCTACTTGAGAGGAAAGTGGATCTACATTTATTAGTTGCTTATCCTCTTTTCAAAGAAACTCATGTATAAAGGGGTGATCTCTCTCCATTTGAGATTAGAAGGGATTAGTAGGAATTAGTGAAGGAGTAGGAGTTAGTGAAAGGATCAACTTAATAAGTGTGTGAATGATTGAGGGAGTTAGTCATTTTATAGAGGTTGGATTGGAATGCTATGTAATAGAGTTTATGATTTAATACTAACATCTTGATTTCTCCATGTTGAGTAGAGGATTCTTTATTATGAGTTAGTGGTGTTGATTTCATGTGAGCTCACTAGTTGCTTGTTATGTATTATTTGTCTTTTATGCAATTTCATGCTTTCATAATAATTAGATTCATTTCATGTAATTTCATGCTTTCTTAATTAGATTTATTTCATGAAATTTCTTGCTTTCCTAATTAGATTCAATTTCAGTTGTGTGTTTCCTTTTCAAGCATTAGATTAAGCTAGTTTCACTTTAATATTGCGTTTCCTGCACTTGCTCCTCGAAGATTACGAGCCCCGGGCTGACAATTAAATAGTTGGGTAATTCATTAATTGACAATATTTAACCCCAACTTTTTTGCGTCGTTGTCAGGGAGGTGTTAAAGGGATTAGAGAATAAGTAAGTTGCTTTTGTTTTTCCAAAGCCTTGACTATTTCTTTTCATGCAAGTGTGTTTATTTTCATGCAAGTGTGGTGTGGTTTTAAGGATGACCTAAGGGCAGAGAGAAGACGATAAGACATGAGGGAAGAGCCCACACATCCACTTTAGTGGGGTTGCTCCAAATTTAGGTTGTCCTCTTCCTTTTAGTAGTTAGAATTTGTGTTTTATTAGCATTAACCATTTTTTATATATATGAGAAGAGAAGCTAACTTGTGTGAACAGATAACTTGGTGACAACAGGGTCCTAGTAGCACGGTGGCACTTTGCGTATATAATTGGTTTTCTTAAATTTTCTTATATAAAGTATATGATTTGAATACTATTAAGATGATTTTAGAATGAATATAACCTTGGAACAACTCTCCCAGATCCTAGCAAAAGCCATGATCTCATCTTCTCAAGAAGATGAGAGCTTGAAAGAAATCAAAGATTTAGCCACTCCTCCTGAAGAAAAAGAAGAATCGACACTCAAAGAATCATGTACATTAAATTAGGAACAACTATTCGAATAGGAGATCGAGGAATATGAAGAGGAGTTACATCATGATCTGAAGGAGGGGAATCACACCTACGAAAGCCTTATTGAAAAATGGTTCTAAGTAAGCATTAGGTTAGATCAAAGTTTTTTTTTATTTAGATAATTTAGGGTTACATCAACTAAATTTTCTTACTTTCGTATGTTCTAGATTTCATTTCACAAAATTGAGAGTTAATATATTCTTATTACTGTTGCGCCAATGGTTAAATTGGAGATTTTCTTACATGTAATTAATATGTAACTTCTAATTAGCATAGAGTAGGTAGTGTTACCACCGGAAGTCACCTCTGGATTGCAATAGAGGTAAGCCCGATACCCATTAGTGTTGGGGTGGATGTTGGTTTAAATGTGGATGTTCGATGGTCAAAACTCAACAACATGAAAGATGTTCAACACAGAACTGGATGGGAAATGTACAGGGAAGTTAGGGCCACATTAACTTCAATCAGTAAATTGAGTTAAAGAAAGAGCAGAGGGAAGACTTAGGAGAAAGGGTGAATGACATTGCTTTGGGCATCAAGCCTTCTAGCAGCTCATAGAAGAGAACCCAAGTTCAATAACATTCTTGAGCTCAAATTTAGACACCGAAATATGTCTTCAAGGGACACAGTCGCAACTGTAATATGATCAAACCTCCATCATCCTGCAACTACAACAACTCGACTGTATCCTCCATGCCCGAGCCATTCAATGTGAGAAGGAAAATATAACACAAGGAAATGAATGAGACTGACCATGATACTGCTATAATCAAACCTCCATTATAGAAACATAATGATCCTCGACTGGATCCTCCATGCCCGAGTGTCTTAAACAATTTTATAGACAAAAAATGAAAAAGGAAAGGAGGCTGAATTCTATTAACATGAAAGTCTCAAATCTATTACATAACTAGAGAACAACTTTGGCAGGACCAAATTACAGATTGGGAGCTCTTCTCAACCAAAGATGCTTTACAAAATGACAGAACTCCATAATTATACTCAAACAATTTGTTCCTAAATAAGAGGCATGCCCAGGTCTTCGCATTAAAGGCTTTACGTTTGCATGCTTCCTGATAGACTGTGCATGCAGTCTTCTGTCGGAAGCAAGCCCCATTCAAACACAATTGTGTTTCAGAATGGACCTGCAGATGAGTTGACCTACTAATAGTCCTTTCTCAAGATTTCCATTTATGGTGGAAGTGATGCTCAACCACCACCAACCAACCTCAATAACTGATTCTTCAGGATCGAGAAGGCCTAAGTCAACACTGCACCTGTGGAATTTGGAAGCCTCTACATTCTGCCATCTGGAGCTGAGTTGGATGCTTGTAGGGATCGATAGGTAGTTGTGAACGTGGATGAATATCTAATGGGACAATGGCGCGATGGGCATGCTAATGGGTTGTGCGATGTCCAAGTGGAGGAGACATGGTGGCTGGGGAGAAACTGTGGGGCGACACAGGAGGAGGATGGGGCATAAGAGGATGGAGGTGATGTGGAGAAGAGTGGTACAGGTGGCGGGAGATGATAAGGGAATATACAACAGGTGGGATAGTGAATGGAGGACAAGTGCGAGGTAGTGAAAGCTATAGGGGGGCAGGAGATGTGGTAGACAAAAGAGAGAGAAGGAGTGGGGGACAACTACTGGAAGGACGGTTGTGGGGTGGCCACTTGTCAACCTAGGATATGGAATAATATGCACATGCACATATCGGGGCTGCGAAAAGTGGTTTCATTATTTCCTGCTTTTGGGCCCGATGTGTGTCTTCGGCTGACACGTAGTGCCTCCACAAAAACCATGGCTTCTTCCTGGCCCGCTCTATATTTTTTAACGACCATGCATGATGAGGCCCTGATATGGCCAATGACCGTTGATCTGGAGCGTGCAGATCTCAACCGCCCAGATCTACACGCCTCTTATCACAACATGTCAAACGGTCACATCAACTCCAACAGACTTAGGATAAGAGCCATTTAGTGGGTTTTTTAATCCGATTCTTCACATTTTTCCACCCAAGGGTCAAATCCAGGAAAAAATCCCCCATACCATAATATGTGATAACATTAGGCTCCATGGGGGATAGATTCCTCCCTGCGAGGCTCTAAGATCTCCTTTTGCAGTTCCAGTTGCCTTCTGTTGGGCTATGGAGTCAATCTAAAAAAACACCCTATTGAGGAATATATGCCAAAAAATAAAATGAAAAAAAACTTACAAGGGATCTAAAGAGATTATTTATGTACAATCATAAACTAATTGATTTTTACAAAATGCTAGGTGAAAACAAAACTTCCACCATATCCATTCAAGTAACTTCCTAAATTGAAGCTCCTTTACTCTGTCAGTGACCATTAATAGATGATGCAACCATGACAGGAGAACGACTACACCATTTAGATTTTCTTCAAAGTTTGAAGTTGAGATAAAATAGGGTGGCTCCAGGGCATGAAGGAAATGTCACTCCATGTACTCGTTGACAGGTTCATAGAACGAGTGGAAAATTCTGTGAAATTTGTAGCAGAATGCCTGTTCTGCTCCATAGTTTCTCATGTAGGTATGAATCTCACTGATAGGCATAAATGAATGAGAAGCTGATGCAGGATGGATGATATCAGGCGATGGATGCTCATTTACAGGCTCTGGAAAGGACCTAAGCTACCCCTTCCGCTGCTACTCTGGTTCTTCTTCTTGGCTCTCCCAAGGGTCAGATTCATAATCATCATAAACAGGACCCGTGGGAAATATCTTCTCTTCATCATGCTGCTCAGTGTCTTCTGCAAGCCTAGGAGGGATGATTTTCTCATGATAATATTCGTTAATAAACAAAGGATAAGGTTCTGCTATGTGCTCTTGGAAATCCTGCATATCCAGCTCAAAACTTGATTCATAGCTGTTGTACACATGCTGGCTGCTCCTATGATAAAAAAAACTCTGATGTAGGGCTCTGCTGCTCTTCATATGAATAATCATCAAAGCATGAGACAACATGCACATTAGGAGCAGGATGTAGGGCCTCTACAGTCATGAGATCTTCAACATCATCCTCAGTAGAGCTGCCAAGAACATCCTCTTCAAGGGTCGTAAAATCCTTTGAGATTTCCTCAGAAAGGAAGCAATCACTTTCTACCTTCAATTCTTCTATCTCTTCAGAAAGAGACTTTACCAGATCCATCAGTTCACTTAGAGCCTCTTCTTCTTGGTCCTCATCCTTACATCTTTCCTCTGATGTAGATGAACAAGGAAGAGAAAGAACTGATTTCTGATCCAAGTCATCAGACTCATCCTCACAGCATGCGTAAGAAGAAACTCTATCTTGAATATAGTCGGTGTATCCCTCACAACAACTATGAAAAATTAACTCAGAGGGATACAAATTCTGACAATGAGCGTTGAAATATGTATGGAATTATCCCAATGAAGGAATCCTAGCAGGGGGTAAAGAATGATACCACTCACAAGCATCCCATGCTAATGAGAACATGAACATATTCATTA
>JZKD02S2261717.1:37072-47084 GCA_000966675.3 Picea glauca
ATATATATATAAACTAACTAAAATAAAATTAAAAAAATAATCTTTTATTTGTTTTGTTTTATTATAAAAAATATAATAAGAAAAAGAAAACCATAAAAATAAATTTTTTTTACACAAAAACAAATCAAAACATTGTAAAAATAAAAACAAATCGCAAATGGATATTTCCTAAATCCTGAAAACAATATTAAAACATTTGAGCTAAGTTGGTTTCTTGAGTCACTTCAAACAATAATCGACGATGAAACTTGTGTGCAAAGGGTACAATAGGTAAAACATACTTTGTTTTTTAATTTAATTTGCTCGCATTCATACTCATTCCTGCCTTTTATATTCTTCGATGATCTCACAATATTTATTGCAGGATTAGTGTTAACCTTTTACAGGTTTGAAGAGGATAACTCTCATGCATAAGTGATTTTCAAGGATCACCAAATATATTTAGAAGACATGCCTTCTTAAAAGATTGAAGGAGATAATTTTTTCACCGCACATGTCATGACGTTTGTCGTTACACCGCCATTTTTCAGAAAACCAATTACACCATGACATGATCATTTACTTTTCTCCTTCCAAGATTATTCATCCTCCATGTATTGAAGTCCACTTTTCATTGCCTTATCCATCATGACTTCACACACGCCTACCTTTATGATTCGCATATATTTTTCCCTATTTTTAGTTCATATATGTTCCTTGCAAATAAAACCATTCAGTTCCCTTTCGATGACTGCATTACCCTGCTTTCTTTTTCATACACATTGTTGCTACCAAGATATTTTCATCTATGTCCTACAAATCATTTTGTACAACTCATGTTGATTGATGTGGGATTCCTTAAGGCCCACCTTTCAACAAGTCTTGCCCCATCGACCTCAACACCTTATCTGGGATAGAGAATAGAGTCCTTATGAGTACCTTGAGGCTTGCATGCCTTAATGACAAGTTCTCTCGCTGAAAATCATGGGAATACATCAATGTCCCTTTATCATTAGATATTGCAAGTGGCTCGACATCAGCTCATTCATTCTCACTTCACAATATGTACTTAGGTACCTTGGCACTCATTGACATCAATGATGAGTTTGCCTCGCATTGGTTAATGACATTCATCAATGGTCAGTAATCCAATGACTTCTTTTCATGTTCGACATCGACACATTCATTCACATGGCTAGAATTGTACCATCAGGTTTAGCAACAGGTGAAGACTATACACTTTTCCATGACTCCATCAACAGTTGCAGCAGTATTTTTCCAGCCATATGAGAGTACCACAGTTCCACTTTCAGACTTCATCTTTTGATTCATACAACCAATCACCAGTTCATCTTCCTTAACTTCACATCCTATGATCCAGTCACAATGACAACAACAATCACATTTTTCCTGATCTGGCGGCAACTACATCCCTTTTTCATGGTTCATCTACTTTTGGGTAAATGGAGGTATGTTGTTTTCTACTCTTTAATCATGCAATTCCTTACATGCTAGAGTTAATGAATTTGGAAAATTACCTCACCATGTTCCATTTCCTTTCTCCTTATCGTACACATAACACATCTTCAGTTTGGATGGGGGGGGGGTGTTAATTACCATTTGATTCCATTTACACATTCATCACCGCATATACTTTTGACCAACATATCTCATATGAACTACACTTTGTTTCACTTTTTGAGCTATTGATCTATCTTGGCATGATTCATAACATGAAGAAAATTATTTCTTATGCACGCTGATGGCTTATCATTTCCAATGCATGTGCACTTAAAATATTATTGCAATGAGAAAAAAAGTAAATGAAATGGATGATGTTAACACAAGAACCAACATTTGTTATAGTCATGGTTGTCACACAAGAACCAACCATCAAAAACATCAGTTGTTACTTATGTATTTCACATCATGGAATGATTTCATTCAGAATCCAAAAGTCCTAAAGAATAACCATGCAAGGTTGCATGAGAACATGCCACAAGATCAGTTGGGGGGGGGGGATTTTCATCCTCTTTATTGTTAAAAAGAAAATATAATCATGCAAAACCAAAATTGAGAAGAAAAGTTTTTATGCAAGGTTGCATGAGGACATGCAACAAGTTCAGTTGGGGGCTATGTTGAGTCTCAAAATTGTCACATTTTAATCCTATTTTCCTTTCACCATTCTTCACATTTATCCATATTCTACCACTCCATAAACCATTCATTAATACCACTTTCATAATTAAATATGGGTTTAACCTTATTATTTTCCAAATCATTTGTTTTAATATTAAAATAGAATTTGTGATTAAATATTAGAAAATTGACATATTTTTGTTAAAATATTGTGTAACTGCAAAGGATATTCTTATCCCCTTTTGTGGATAAAGTAAAATATAAAATATATTTATTATTGATTAGATCAATCCCGTTTTGTGGATTGATCATGTCGGGTATTGTAAATGACCAAATCTCCTGTTGCGGATTGGTCAAACCCTAATTGTAATAGGATAAATGAAAAGTCGGCTCCAAATTATATTAAAGTGGGTATAACCACCCAGAATGAGAAGTCGGCCCAACCATAATATATTAAAGTGGTTATAACCACCTAGAATGAGAAGTCAGCCCAGCCAGTGAAAAGACACCCCAGTTCAGCACCTGCTAGATTGTATAAATAAGAGAGGCCAGTGCCTCATTTACACACACACTCAACTCACTCATCTAGTGCACAAGTATTGAAGGAAGTTGTAGTTACCAGTTGCCAGAAGAAGTAAGAGAGAGAGAGGCGCATCCTTGGGAGAGGAATTTCTGTGTTGTTTGGTTCATTATCTTGGCATTGTATTAGCTATCTATATTAAGGAAGTTTTGCTAGGTTTTCTTCCCCTTGAGGGTTTCCCAGGATAAATGCTTGTGTACTCTTGTGATTGTGTTTCTCTCAGTGATCCTGTCTATGCTATTTTTATCTAGTAAATAGAAAGGTAACCTAATAATAGCTTAAACTTTAACATGGTATCAGAGCTAAGTTGAAGAGAGCATCTTTCACAGGAAAAATAAAAACGTCACTGTTGTCGTACAAGAAAATTAAGGCTTTTTATTAAAGAAGGTTTTCAGCCTCAAAACCATCTAGAAAGGTACACCCTAACTCAAGGAACACTTTGGCATCTTCAACGCACTTTTTCAGTGGCTAGATCTCCCGAAAAGTGAAACCCTAGTTTTCACAAAGTACCAAAAAACTAGAAGTACCAGAGTACCAAAAGTACCAAAAAACCAGAAGCACCAGTCCATAAATCCGCTAGTCCAGTTTCAAGGGTCAAAAATTGGAATTTTCAGAAACTAACTATACTAGCATACTCGCCTCAGTCCAATGCATCTTTTTGTGAGTTCAGTTTTCAAATCCAAGAAATTTGGTTTTTCTATTATTTCTATAAGCTCGGAGGGCTAGGGTTTCTACTACAAGAAAGAATGGATACCATTATGAGGGTAGAAGACAGGTTGGAAGAATGTGTAAACTTTAGATCTTGGAAGCATAGGTTGCATATGATTCTAGACGAGAATGATCTCCTAGAACATGTTACAGTGGGTGTACCAGAACCAGAGGGAAAAGAAAGCATCAAGCACATGTGGGAGAGGAAGAGGAATATCCTCCCTCAAAGAAAGCTTCAACAGGAATTGAGGATTATGTACTTTAAGTTGAAGATAATTGATCTAAAGAAAGATAGGGTTTGTAGAGCCTCTCTAGACAAAAACAAAAGATAAGTATTCATGTTTATTTTTAGTATCTTGCTTACTTTAATACTTTATCATTACAAGTTACACTTTTGTGAGAATGTTAATTAACCTCGTTTTATTTCAGTGTCTATGCAGACTTATGAAGGAAGTATCAAAGAAGAGGATAAATAAAGAGATAAAATATTTATTTAAGGTATGATCGCTCATGAGAGTGACAAAGGTATGTGTTTATCTATGATAGTAAGGGAAAAATTTGGTAATTTCATAGCTAGAGTGAAAAAGAGTTCAAAAGTCTTATTCATGATTAGGGATTCAGATGTGTACATGGTTGAACAAGTTTTTCTTAAGAAAAGATGTGTACTACTCTGATAGGAATAGTGATATAGTTTTATTACTGCTTATTGTTACTGACTAATTGGCTAAGTGACATGTCTCAGAAAGAATACTGTAAGTAAGTTTACAGGTCTCAGAAGAAAGAACTTATTCCTTGACTTGCAAAAGTTAGACAACATGAGAAGGATGTATGATATGGTGACAGTTAGTAAAGACCAAATAGTATCCAGTATTTATATAGGAGCAGGAGGCTCCTAAAGATGTTCAAGATGAAGAAAAAGATGGATACTTAGATATAGTTTATGAGATGCAGGTAACTACAAGTTGCTCCAATACCGTTCTTATAGATGCAGAGGGAGTAGGTTCCAGTATGAAGACAGAAAGAAAGAAATGTTCAAACTCAAGAAGGCACCCAAGATATTACAGAAGAGAACTTCAAGGATGATGATTAAAAGTTATTAGTTTGGTGCAAGAGGGAGCCATGTCTCCGAGTTCAAAATGGAGGATCGTGATTTGATGCAGTTAGGAAAGAAGATGGATGGTGCCCAAATATTTTGATCAAGATGAAAGTTATCCAGTAGATGGATGGTGCCCAACAGATGGGTAGCATAGTATTATACCATGGAAAGATTTTTTACCACAAGAGATTTTTTCAGATCCCATAGCTATACCTTCATAGAGAAGGAGAAAGAGAAAAGACCTTCGTAGAGAAGGAAAGAGAAATCCCACAGGTAGACCTTCATAGATAAGGAAAAGAGAAGAGACCTTCGTAGAGAAGGAAGAGAGGAAGAGTCCTTTGTAGAGAAGGGGAATGAGAAATTTTCCTAGGTTGGGCTCTATCCAAGTGTTGAGTTTTGGATACTCTAGGGACATGCTAGAATACCCTCATAGAGAGGGGTGTGACCACCCTCGTAGAGAGGAATGTGGATGTTTCTCCAAGGGACAGTGTGTAGATACTCTCCTCTAGCCAAGGATTGAGTAGCCTAGAACACAAACCTTGACCATGTGGAATGGTTAGTTGGCTCCTGAGGTTTGTGCCGTGATCCCACGTGGATCATGGAAAGGGAGTATAGTCTTGCCCAGGCTATCATATTAGCTTCTCTAGTTCATGTGGGATGACTAGGAGTGAAGCTATGATAGTATTCTTCCCCAGTGGATGGGTGAGATAGATGACTACAAGAGAAGGGAGAACATAAAAGGAATGGAAAAACTCATAGAATATCTTCTGTGTGAAGATAAGACATATTTTGTGTGAATATAAGATATCTTCTATGTGAAGATAAGAAAGAAGTATCTTCTACGTGAAGACGAAAGAAAGAAAGAGTATCTTCTTCGTGAAGATAAAGAGAACAAAACTTTCGATGATTTATAGATATGCCAGGCAGTGTTCATGATGTCAGATAATCAAGTGGATGCCTCTCATTATCTAGTTAATGATGTTACCCAGTTGATGATGTTGATGATGTTGCCGAGTTGATGATGACATCCAGTGATCTGTCAAAAGATAAAGAATATCCTTTTTGTTAAGAGGGAGTGTTAAAATATTGTGTAACTGCAAAGAATATTCTTATCCCCTTTTGTGGATAAAGTAAAAGATAAAATATATTTATTATTGATTAGATCAATCCCGTTTTGTGGATTGATCATGTTGGGTATTGTAAATGACCAAATCCCCTTTTGTGGATTGGTCAAACCCTAATTGTAATAGGCTGAATGATAAGTCTTCCCCAGATTATATTAAAGTGGGTATAACCACCCAGAATGAGAAGTCGGCCCAGCCAGAATATATTAAATTGGTTATAACCACCCAGAATGAGAAGTCGACAAAGCCAATGAAAATACACCCCAGTTCAACGCCTGCCATATTGTATAAATAAGAGAGGCCAATGCCTCATTTGCACACACACTCAACTCACTCATCTAGTGCACAAGTATTGAAAGAAGCTACAGTTACCAGTTGTTGGAAGAAGGAAGAGAGAGAGAGGCACATCCTTGGGAGAGGAATTTCTGTGTTGTTTGGTTCATTATCTTGGCATTGTATTGGCTATCTATATTAAGGAATTTTTGTTGGGTTTTCTTCCCCTTGAGGGTTTCCCAGGATAAATGCTTGTGTACTCTTGTGATTTTGTTTCTCTCAATGATCCTATCTATGCTATTGTTATCTAGTAAATAGAAAGGTAACCTAATAATAGCTTAAACTTTAACAATTTTCATTTATATCTCAAAGTTGGATGAGTTTTGTAATGTGTAGGAATATTTGAAGACTCCAACAAAAGGATTATTCAAGATTCTTGAATCTTTTCTCCAACCTTTGAATATTTGAGGATAATTATTCAAGCATATTCAAAGGAGAAAGATCATGGAGATATGGATAGAATTTCTTATCAAAGATATTAAGGATTTGTGAGGATTTGTAGAGATAAATATTATGCAATTATTAGCAAATTGGTTCTACCTACTTGAGAGGAAAGTGGATCTACATTTATTAGTTTCTTATCCTCTTTTCAAAGAAACTCATCTATAAAGGGGTGCTCTCTCTCCATTTGAGATTAGAAGGGATTAGTAGGAGTATGAGTAGGAATTAATGAAGGAGTAGGAGTTAGTGAAATAATCGAATTAATAAGTGTGTGAATGAGTGAGGGAGTTAGTCATTTTATAGAGGTTGGATTGGAATGCTATGTAATATAGTTTATGATTTAATACTAACATCTTGATTTCTCCATATTGAGTAGAGGATTCTTTATTATGAGTTAGTGGTGTTGATTTCATGTGAGCTCACTAGTTTCTTGTGATGTATTTTTTGTCTTTTATGCAATTTCATGCTTTCATAATTAGATTCATTTCATGTAATTTCATGCTTTCTTAATTAGATTTATTACATGCAATTTCCTGCTTTTCTAATTAGATTCAATTCCAATTGTGTGTTTCCTTTTCAAGCATTAGATTAAGCTAGTTAAACTTTAATCTTGTGTTTCCTGCACCTGCACCTCGAAGATTACGAGCCCCGGGTTGACAATTAAATAGTTGGGTAATTAATTAATTGACAATATTTAATGCCAACAACAAAGTTGGAATTGATTGACACTGGAGGTTGTCACAAGAAGAAGTGAGGGGAGGGGGGAATGCCTTATCTAGGTAAGCCGAGAATGCACAAAAGGGAAACACAAATAGTTGGGGAAGCTAGCAAATACTTCCATCATCTTTTCTCAACAATGGAAAAAAGGGTGATGACTGATATCCAAGAGGATTTCTGTAACAAACGAGGATATCCTTTTAGAATCCAAGGATTGGGTTTCTGACCGAGGACAAACTAAAACCAGAGAGAAAAAGTGTTTTCTCCTTGCAGATGCCTATTGGATCACCAAATATATGGTCTCCCATGATGTAACACAAAAAAAATTGGAAAATATCACCATTTGGCATGTTGTGCAGGTCTTGGAGGAAAAAAATGAGCTTTTTTGCAAAGCCCAATTTGGTATCTATTTCCATGAAAGGGAGCCATCAGACTAGAAAGATAAGCTATGACATACTGAGAAAGACGTTAGCAAGGAAGGGACCAAGGAGAGACCCATTCTGGTGAACGAGGATAAGCCATAACTGAGCTTGCACCACAACCATGAGACCAACAAGGGAGCAATGCAGATAGTCTACAGATGACAAGACTCGACCTCAAGTTACCCTTAGCTCCCTTCCAATCATTGAATGTCTGAAAAGTATTTTATTTTTGTCTTTTGTCTTTGATAAGGGGTGTATGCTTTCCCATCCTTAACTTGAATACTGTTAAAACTAATTTGGTTGTCAATAATGGTATGACCCATCTAAATTTTGATGAAGCCTTGGTCTAGGGGATCAAGATAAAATCAGAAATTCTAGAATTTCGAGGGAAAAGTATGGTTTCCTTTTTGGTATAATCCTTGAAATACCGATTGTAATATCTTGTATATACTTAATAGAAATTAGTAGACCTTTTTTTCCTTAAAAAAATACATCAATGCTAGAATGAAAACTTAGCCCAGTGTTGTTACGAGTAAAATCTCTCTATGGCCAAGGTAAACCACAATAGACAAAAATGACTGTAGAAATAAACTCTCCTCTCAAGTATGCTACATAAAAAAATATGCTAGCAAGACAAGATAAAAGGTCTACCTCGTCCAGACGTTCGATGAAGTCCACCGTTGAGCACTTAACCCAAAGTAATATATCTGCAACTAGTCCTCAACAACCAAGCAAAGAAAGCATATGATGATAATAAACGATGTTAGCACATTCAATAACACAATCCATTAATAAACATGACAAATACGCCCATGGAATAATAATTCAAATATTTTCAAGATATCAATTGGACGGGAAAATAGTATTTTATTAATATATTATCAACATAAGTGAAAATGTTACAGACTTCTGCGTCGGCACGGTTCAGAACCGAGAAACCAAGTTCCTTCCAGCTGGGCCTCCACCACTTCAATCCTCCACTGAAGGCAAGATCATAATAGAGAAGAAATGAGGTTCTCAATCAATAAGGGAAGAGCTTTGGGGCTGAACACATTGTTTAGACTTAAAGGAAAAAGGGATGCAAAGTCAATATGAAGTAAATAATTTCTCCAGAGTAACTTTGCTCTCAAAGTTGAATTCTTTCTCTCTCTTTCCATAGCTCAGAATTGACCCATTTATATCCTTCAAATGGAACTGAAGGGATGAGTTAGAATATTTCTAGTATATGGAAGGTCAAGGATCATAGATCTCCTGTCGTGACATGGAAACTCGACATCAATTTTCATTTTTTGGCACAAATCCCAATGTACATGGGATTTAGTGGTGTAGCATGCGTATATGCATGATGTATAGTAGGAAAGATGCATACATGTGGAAAAATATGTATTTTTAGCTCTGGATTTTACAAACAGGGATGATAAGTCTACATAAGGAAATGGAAAAAGGCCTTCTGTGCAAGATTACATAGGGTAAGGAAAATATCACTATAAAAGATGCCCACTAATGTGTGGGGTCAGAGGAGTATCTGCGATGGACAAAATACATTATAAACAACCCATAAGTGGAGTTATGGGGAATCGACTAGAATAAATAGTTTCTCATTACATTCTACACTAACTTTGCATACATGGCTGCTGTTATAACCCTAAATTGCACCACACATGCTTACCCGGCATCATGCCAACTCATGTCTCTTCCTTGCCAAAGCCATGCTGAATAAACTCTTGAAAAACCTCTTAAATTAAGTAACCCGTTCCCTAACCCATTACTGGGCGCGTTGGAACGCTGGCAGGCCCACTACTACATGCGTTGGAATGCTGGCTGGCCCACTACAACCCGCGTTTACCTAACAAAGCACAAAAACAGGAAAGTTGTCGATGGGACGAAAAGCTTTGGGTCAGTTAACTGGAACTCCCAGCCATGCATGGCTGAGAGTTCGTCCAAAACCCTAGCTCCTTCTAGCCTATAAAAGAAGGGGTAGGGGTACTATTTGGAAGGGGAAAAAGATAGCAAAGAAACTCTGCCCAATTGTTGAATCCATTTGTCCCAACCCTTTAGCATTTTCTTAAGCCTAAACAGAATTCAAGCAAAGTAGTTGGAGGACAAAGAAGAGGAGGAGCCCAGGATCAGGATCGAGGAACGGTGGCCGGTCTCTATCATTATTGTAAGTTGATTCATCTTGAGATTAATAAAGAATACTTTTCCCATCCCAATGCACGAGTGATATATATATTTTATTTGATTTATGCTTTAATCTCTAACCCTTAGATAGAGGAATAACATGCATGCGTAGTGTTTTGTCTTGATTGCAGGATTGTCTTTGGAAGGAGCAGTGAGAGCAAGCGGATAAAGTGCAATGGAGGATCTACATCAAACATCGATAGAAAAAGGTTAGTAGGTCTCTTCCATGCTTGTGTGTGAAAAAGGGTTTTGAGTTTTGGGATGATAGGTTAAAAGTGATTTATTGAGGGTC
>JZKD02S2261717.1:50625-62628 GCA_000966675.3 Picea glauca
ATATATCCTTTTATCTTTTTTTTACCATTTCCCTTCTTTTTTTCTTTTAAATTCTCCACGATTACATTGGGAATTCAATGTTAAATAGAGGTGTGGACACCGATACTAATGGAATAGGGCCCTTCATCTCATCAAACCCATATCCTATGTTGTTAATAAACATGAAATCTACTTCTGTCACCATATATATTGATTTGTCGATCCTTGTAGTAATATGAGATTTTAGAAAATCACTTTATTTCATGGATCTAGTTCGAATCACACTTCCCCATTGGGAGGATTTTGGTCCCCAAAATATTCCAAGGATAGGTGAAGGAACTTTATTTCCACTTTTTTCCTCTCATACCTTATTTCTCTCCTTGTATTTTGTCCTTTGAGGCCAATCTACAAGATCTATTGTCGTCCTTTGTGTGTTACCCATTTATTCATTTGCATAATTATATCCTACTCTAACTCTTCAAGAGCATGTGGGGAAAAATATTCTATGGTTGGGATGACCTAATGGTATTCTTCCCCATCCAACATGGAAGGATTAAACATATTCATATACTAAACATTCACCAAAAAACTAATCTGCATTTAAGGATAAGGTTTCAATATGAAGGCATTCTCATTCACCTCCTCAATGATGTCAAAAGGTCTATCTATAAGGGGATTGAGTTTCTTCATTGCTAATTGCAAGAGTTCCTTATATATGTAAAGCCACACCTTATCTCCAATCCAAAATTTACTATATTCTACATGTTGTTCGTGTATGGGTTTTTAATGTTGCTAACTTCTCTAAAGTTTCTCCTACACTTTCAATTGTATTTGTCATATCCTTTATAGAATATACTTCCCTTCCTATCTTCAACTTACGCCTATGATTTTTCCTTATGTTTTCCATACACAATGTCAAATTGTGAAGGGGTTAATTAGTCAAAGCAAGTCTCAAAATGTGATTTGTTGGTGGAAGAATGGAGTGCTTGATTGTATGAGTGCTAAATGTACACTAATTTCTTGTCCCATGTTTTCTAATGCTTATTGTCACATCTGGTTTAAAAATTAAATTTATCCATTGGTATGGGTATCAAATGTAGTGAAATACCTCATCTTGGCATCCATCCTCTCCTAAATAAATATCCATAATTTTCCCTAGAACATGATATCATGATTAGAAATGATGGATCTTAGCGATCCAAAACGTACCCAAACATTAATGAAGAATAAATTAATTGCTTCTTGTCTGGTGATAACCTTGTTTCACATAATGAGCACACAGATATTGTTGAATTGGTCCACACCGAGATAAAAGTAGTCATGGCATCTTTGGGACATGGGAAAACCTCCAACAAAGTCTATAGGGATTGTCTCCCAAGGTCTATTTGATGCTGGTAGTGGCATGTACAGTCCAAACTTCCTATTGCTCGACTTGCTAGTGTTGCAAAGACCAAAACCACTAATAAATATCACCACCTTCTCCTACATATTTGGCCAATACACATGCCTCTATGTATTTTCCACTTTCTTCATCACACAAAAATGCGTGGCTATCATGGAAGTGTGAGCTTCTCTCATCAACTAAATCCTTTTGTAGAATGATATACACAACTTCTCCAACTTGTATAGAAACCCATTCCATAGGTAGTATTTGTTTCCTTCCATGACATCAATTGGTCTCTCCTTATCTGTTGGTATATTCCTCTAAAATATTCATCTTTCTTCTAATATTCACTCAACATATCGTGAGTGAAAGGATCAAGTTGCATAAACACACCAAATGCTACAATATTCTTAGTGGGGGTAATGAAAGAATGGTATCCAACCTATTCATAGATCCTTTCTTGTACTTGACCAGGAGGTAGAATTTCTATAAGAATCACAACCATTTGTAATGCCTTACTTGCTACATTTTACTTTGAATTTTTAGGTACTACAGGGGTTGATGATAAGTGTTTATAATGATATCTTTCCCTAGGAGATAATGCTTCCAGTTATTCACTACTTTCACGATATAAAATAGACATTTATTGTACATGGGGTAGTCCAACACTACTCCATGAAACAACTCTAAATGATATCACACTAATCTTCCTCCTTGTATAAGCACTACCCATAATGCATATCCACTTGCATCTATTTATTCAAATGGATGTTGTAAATTGGGAATGGATAAGATCAAAGAAATACCGATCTTCCTTTTCATTTGTTCAAACACTCGTCGTTTTGGGATTCCCCAATGAAAACTCTTTCCTTTTGTGGTCATGGCATGCAATGGTGCTACTACTACTAAAAACATCACTATGAACTTCTTCAAGTATTGAGCCGTTCCTACAAAACTTTACCTCTATCAAGATGGTAGGAATGGGCCATTGGTTGATGGATATAATGTTATTTGGTTCTACCTTCAACTCCCATGCACTAATCATGTGTCCAATATAGATAAAGAACTCTTTTTCGAACTCACATTTATTCATATTTGATATCAATTGATTCTTCTTTAGTGTCTCTAGTACTTGCGTCATGTGTGAAATTTTCTCTTGCTAACTCTTGCTAAATATTAGTACATAATATAGATATAAAATTACAAATTATTCAATGAATGTATGCAACACATCATTCATCAACAACGTGAAAGTTGTAGGTGCAATACATAAACTGAAAGGAATTACCAACCACTCACAAAAACCTTTCCTTGTCTTGAATACTATCTTTTTCATGCATTGTACTTTGATCGTTACTTGATGGTAACCTAATTTGAGGTCTAGCTTGGTGAAGAACTTGTCTTGTTGCAACTGATACAACAAGTCATAAATCGTTGGCAATGGATATCTATTATTGATGGTGATTTTTTTCAAGGCATGATTGTCAATGCACATTCTCTAGATTCTATCCTTCTTGGGTACCAATATGATGGTTGAACTGCATTGTGATATGCTAGGCCTGATGACTCCATACTCCAAAAACTATAGCTTCTTCTTCACTTCAAATTCTTTGATTATAGACTACTTATATATCCCAATGTTTGGCAATGGGGATTTCGGTAATATCTAAATATCATGCTCGACCTTTCTCTTGGTGGCAACCCCCAAGGTTCTTGAAACACTTCCTTGTAGGCTTGGATTAGTTGTTGTAGTTGCTAACACTATTTTCCACTACACCCTTCCAAGGATGCCTTCATATCCACTTCATTTCCTTCTTCTTGTTTCTTTCCTTCTCTCAAAAATAGTTTTTTTTTAGTATTGCTAATTATTCTCCTTACATGATGATCATTGATCAAAGAGGGTTTGTCCTTGTCCTTATGAGCAATTATGGTGAATTCCTTCCCATACTTGAAAACATGATACTGATTTTCTCTCCTCTTGAATATGACATCTCTCATATATAAGTATTATCTTTCCAAGATGACTCCACACACATCCAATAGAACTATGTCTACTACCACTTCATCCACAAAGTTTTGGTTGATGGAAAACTTGAACTTGCATTGTTTATCCACTCTTAATTCCACATATTGTCTTACTATACCAAGGGGCATGGATATGGATTATCATAAGTCTCCATTCCAATCTTCTCAACTATTTATGTAGAGATCAAATTTTATTATGAACCAAGATCAAACAAGTAATTTACTTTTATTTATTTCATGTGGATCTTAATGCAAAATGATTATGGCATCTCCTTCTCTTCATTGTGACTACAACCAACCAATGATAACTCCTCATGAAGGGAAGTACAACTAATTTTTCCTTCCAAGTATGATATATTTTCCACCCTCTCTTTGACATATACAACTATAAAATATTTCTTCTTCTTCTTCTTCTTCTTCTTCTTTTGGAAATGCTTGGGTCACTTCTCGGGGTGTAATTTCCAATAGTATTCCTCAATGTGTCCCTTTTTTTCATAGGAATTGCATTTATTGATGGGAGGTGTTGTTTATTGTGTCCTTTCTAGAATATTCTTCTCAAGTCAATTCTTTTTTTTCTTCCATCTTCTCCATTACTCTTGTGGTTCTACTTGCTTGTTCATGCCAAACTGCTACTTCCGCTTGTATCCTTCGAGGTATTGTGCTTGGAAATTTGATCCATCAATTGTTTTGGGATTGAAAAGCAGAAATTGTCACCAAGTTTGAGAAATAAATTCTCCCAAGTACTTAGTCAACTTCTTTAGGATTTTGAGTGAGACACCTAATTGAATAGATACCTTCCTAAAATTTGTGGTAAATTTTTGAACTAATTGCCTTTGCTTCTACCTACAATAATGTAATGTAATATATTGGTACTCATAATAGTTGATTGGGTAGAATTGGGGTTTTATCATGTCATTTAACAATTCTCAATCGATCATATTCAACTCATTTTCCATTTCTCTTCCCGTGACATCAGTCTCCCACCATGCCAAAGCAAGGCCTTCGAGATTCAACCATGCAAATGAAATCCTATGTTTCCCAATGGCTTTGTGTACATTGAAGTACACCTCCATCTATTGTAACCATTGGTTTATTTTGATGGAATCAAATTCCACTGCATAAGTTTTGATGTCCACCTTCACCTCTACATGGAAAGGTATCTGAATTCTATTTTGGCAACATTTCCCATCTCTATCTCTATCTTAATCAATGACTCTAGTTCCTTTTTTTTCTTGGAATCTGGCTCCTCCTCTATGTATGTATCATCTCCTTTATGGTGGTGTTTCTTCTTCTCTTGCTCATAGAACCATTTAGATAACATGCATTTCATATCTGCCACTTGTTTCTCCAAGTGAAGCATCCACAAATCAACACTACTATTTTCTAGAAATGTGTCCATGGTATGGTTTGAGCATTTCTATCCCCTTCTTCTACCAATACAAGGGTCAAACACTACCATCTCTCCACCTTCTAGTAGCTTCTTCAAATAAGTGAGAATCCATGGTATGATTTCCTCTAGGGAGAGATTTGATGTAGTATAATACCAATATGATCAATAAATGGTAGGCTTATAGCCTACCCATTTCACCAACATGGATTCCTAAGACATTGAAAATTCATTGATGTTCTCATAAATTCTTATGATACTGAGCCTAAGCTTCTGATGTATTATGCTATGGATGACTCCCTCTATGTCTTGAAATTCTTGAATCCATACTCAACTTAATGGGAAACATTTCTCATTCCTTTACTTGTCTATTGTTAATGGAGGTTATGTTGTGATAGAACCACACTCCTCACACTCCTATAATAATCCTAATGCATAAAAAAATCCCTTCCAAATTCAATTCAAATGATAAAAAATCACTTTCAACAATGACCGAGTGTGTGTAGTACAAGCCAACAATCAACATCGATATACAT
Organism: Picea glauca; assembly: GCA_000966675.3. NCBI lineage: Eukaryota > Viridiplantae > Streptophyta > Pinopsida > Pinales > Pinaceae > Picea > Picea glauca. Next base: position 55,937 of record JZKD02S2261717.1, read on the forward strand.
GTGTGGATGCTCCAATAATTAATGAGAGCATGGGATAATTAAGCAAAGTTACAAATGATTTTTATATTGAGATGTCACCTTAGCTATGGAAAATGGCTAACAATTGGATGGAAGAAGAGAATTAAATCTACATGAATTCTAATTTAATAACATCAATGCTACCCACAGATGGGGTGACAACAGTGGAAGTCGGTGACCTCCAAGTGGGGTGGCCAAATGTCCACATGAAAAACTAAACAACAATGTCCTTCCACCTATGCCATGGATGACATACTTCCCAATAATAGAAGATACAAATGGAGGTAGATCAGAAATGACAACATTTAGTAGGTATGGTGTTAATTCAGGTAATGGTAGTACATAGCTATGAACCAACAATGAAAAACATGAGGAACTTATATGGGATGATTCCCATGGAATAAATCCCAAATACAATAGGTATTACGATCAGAATATCCTAAATCAAGACTCATGGGGGAAGGATCCAAGTAGTTAATCATGGAATAAATTTCAAGATAGGATATATTTTGAGGTAGAGGATATGATCTATTAATCAATGAAGGTGTCCAAGGGGAAAGCATAGTATCAAAGCTAAGATATATCATAATTTCTTTGGAATATGAGAGGTTTCCTTGGGAAAGTAGTGGTACCACAGTGAAGAAAGAAAGGTGGTGACTCAGGGGATCCCCTTCACCCTAGATTTATTCATTTAAATGGTGGAGATTATTTGGAGTCAAAAGTGTGATATCTCCAGGGGGATAATCTCAGATAACATTCTCCTTTGAGTGGGTGGATGAGGAAGAGAATTGGGTTGTGGAAAATAAGCATGGAACCTGGTCATAGCAAGGCCCTTATGACAAATTTGGAATTGATTGACACTAGAGTTTGTCACAAGAATAAGTGAGGGGAGGGGGGAAGGCCTTATCCAGGTAATCTGAGAATGCACAATAGGGAAACAAAAATAGCTGGGGAAGCTAGCAACTACTTCCATCATCTTTTCTCAACAATGGAAAAAAGGGTGATGACTGATATCCAAGAGGAGTTCTATAACAAACGAGGATATCCTTTTAGAATCCAAGGATTGGGTTTCTGACTGAGGACAAACTAAAACCAGAGAGACAAAGTATTTTCTCCTTGCAGATTCCTATTGGATCACCAAATATATGGTCTCCCATGATGTAACACAACAAGCATTTTCATCCTCTTTTCCTTTCACCATTCTTCACATTTATCCATATTCTACCACTCCATAAACCATTCATTAATACCATTTTCATAATTAAATATGGGTTTAACCTTATTATTTTCCAAATCATTTATTTTAGTATTGAAAGAGAATTTGTGATTAAATATTAGAAAATTGACATATTTTCATGTATATCTCAAAGTTGGATGAGTTTTGTAATGTGTAGGAATATTTGAAGACTCCAACAAAAGGATTATTCAAGCTTCTCGAATCTTTTCTCCAACCTTTGAAGATTTGAGGATAATTATTCAAGCATATTAAAAGGAGAAAGATCATGGATATATGGATAGAATTTCTTATCAAAGATATTAAGGATTTGTGAGGATTTGCAGAGATAAATATTATGTAATTATTAACAAATTGGTTGTACCTACTTGAGAGGAAAGTGGATCTACATTTATTAGTTGCTTATCCTCTTTTCAAAGAAACTCATGTATAAAGGGGTGCTCTCTCTCCATTTGAGATTAGAAGGGATTAGTAGGAATTAGTGAATGAGTAGGAGTTAGTGAAAGGATCAACTTAATAAGTGTGTGAATGATTGAGGGAGTTAGTCATTTTATAGAGGTTGGATTGGAATGCTATGTAATAGAGTTTATGATTTAATACTAACATCTTGATTTCTCCATGTTGAGTAGAGGATTCTTTATTATGAGTTAGTGGTGTTGATTTCATGTGAGCTCACTAGTTGCTTGTTATGTATTATTTGTCTTTTATGCAATTTCATGCTTTCATAATAATTAGATTCATTTCATGTAATTTCATGCTTTCTTAATTAGATTTATTTCATGCAATTTCTTGCTTTCCTAATTAGATTCAATTTCAGTTGTGTGTTTCCTTTTCAAGCATTAGATTAAGCTAGTTTCACTTTAATCTTTCATTTCCTGCACTTGCTCCTCGAAGCTTACGAGCCTCAGGTTGACAATTAAATAGTTGGGTAATTAATTAATTGACAATATTTAACCCCAACTTTTTTGCGTCGTTGTCGGGGAGGTGTTAAAGGGATTAGATCATAAGTAAGTTGCTTTTGTTTTTCCAAAGCCTTGACTATTTCTTTTCATGCAAGTGTGGTGTGGTTTTAAGGATGACCTAAGGGCAGAGAGAAGATGATAAGACGTGAGGGAAGAGCCCACACATCCACTTTAGTGGGGTTGCTCCAAAGTTAGGTTTTCCTCTTCCTTTTAGTAGTTAGAATTTGTGTTTTATTAGCATTAACCATTTTTTATATATATGAGAAGAGAAGCTAACTTGTGTGAACAGATAACTTGGTGACAACAGGGTCCTAGTAGCACGGTGGCACTTTGCGTATATAATTGGTTTTCTTAAATTTGCTTATATAAAGTATATGATTTGAATACCAGTAAGATGATTTTAGAATGAATATAACCTTGGAACAACTCTCCCAGATCCTAGCAAAATCCATGATCTCATCTTCTCAAGAAGATGAGAGCTTGAAAGAAATCAAAGATTTAGCCACTCCTCCTGAAGAAAAAGAAGAATCGACACTCGAAGAATCATGTACATTAAATGAGGAACAACTATTCGAATAGGAGATCGAGGAATATGAAGAGGAGTTCCATAATGATCTGAAGGAGGGGAATCACACCTACAAAAGACTTATTGAAAAATGGTTCCAAGTAAGCATTAGGTTAGATCAAAGAATTTTTTATTTAGATAATTTAGGGTTACATCAACTAAATGTTCTTACTTTCGTATGTTCTAGATTTCATTTCACAAAATTGAGAGTTAATATATTCTTATTACTGTTGCGCCAATGGTTAAATTGGAGATTTTCTTACACGTAATTAATATGTAACTTCTAATTAGCATAGAGTAGGTAGTGTTACCACCGGAAGTCACCTCTGGATTGCAGTAGAGGTAAGCCCGATACCCATCAGTGTTGGGGTGGATGTTAGTTTAAATGTGGATGGTCGATGGTCAAAACTAAACAACATGAAAGATGTTCAACACTGAACTGGATGGGAAATGTACAGGGAAGTTAGGGCCACATTAACTTCAGTCAGTAAATTGAGTTAAAGAAAGAGCAGAGGGAAGACTTAGGAGAAAGGGTGAATGACATTGCTTTGGGCATCAAGCCTTCTAGCAGCTCATAGAAGAGAACCTAAGCTCAATAAAATTCTTGAGCTCAAATTTAGACACCGAAATATGTCTTCAAGGGACACAGTCGCAACTACAATATGATCAAACCTCCATCATCCTGCAACTGCAAAAACTCGACTGGATCCTCCATGCCCGAGCCATTCAATGTGAGAAGGAAAAGATAACACAAGGAAATGAATGAGACTGACAATGATAATGCTATAATCAAACCTCCACTATAGAAACATAATGATCCTCGACTGGATCCTCCATGCTCGAGTGTCTTAAACAGTTTTATAGACAAAAAATGAAAAAGGAAAGGAGGCTGACTTCTATTAACATGAAAGTCTCAAATCTATTACATAACCAGAGAACAACTTTGGCAGGAACAAATTACAGATTGGGAGCTCTTCTCAACCAAAGATGATTTACAAAATGACAGAACTCCATACTTATACTCAAACAATTTGTTCCTAAATAAGAGGCATGCCTGGGTCTTCGCATTAAAGGCTTTACATTTGCATGCTTCTTGATAGACTGTGCATGCAGTCTTCTGTCAGAAGAAAGTCCCATTCAAACACAATTGTGTTTCAGAATGGACCTGCAGATGAGTTGACCTACTGATAGTCCTTTCTCAGGATTTCCATTTATGGTGGAAGTGATGCTCAACCACCACCAACCAACCTCAATAACTGCTTCTTCAGGATCGAGAAGGCCTAAGTCAACACTGCACCTGTGGAATTTGGCAGCCTCTACATTATGCCATTTGGAGTTGAGTTGGATGCTTGTAGGGATGGATAGGTAGTTGTGGACGTGGATGAATATATGATGTGACAATGGCGCGATGGGCGTGCTAATGGGTTGTGCGATGTCCAAGTGGAGGAGACATGGTGGCTGGGGAGAAACTGTGGGGCGACACAGGAGGGGGATGAGGCACAAGAGGATGGAGGTGATGTGGAGTGGAGTGGTACAGGTGGCGGGAGATGATAAGGGAAGATACAACAGGTGGGATAGTGAATGGAGGACAAGTGTGAGGTAGTGAAAGCTATAGGGGGTAGGAGATGTGGCAGACAGAAGAGAGAGAAGGAGTGGGGGACAACTACTGGCAGGACGGTTGTGGGGTGGCCACTTGTCAACCTAGGATATGGAATAATATGCACATGCACATATCGGGGTTGCAAAAAGTGGTTTCATTCCTTCCTTCTTTTGGGCCCGATGTGTGTCTTCGGCTGACACGTAGTGCCTCCACAAAAACCATGGCTTCTTCTTGGCCCGCTCTATATTTTTTAACGACCACGCATGATGAGGCCTTGATATGGCCAATGACCGTCGATCTGGAGCATGCAGATCTCAATCGCCTAGATCTACGCGCCTCTTATCACAATGTGTCAAACGGTCACATCAACTCCAATAGACTTAGGATAAGAGCCATTTAGTGGGTTTTTTAATCCGATTCTTCACATTTTTCCACCCAAGGGCCAAATCCAGGAAAAAATCCCCCATACCATAATATGTGATAACATTAGGCTCCATGGGGGATAGATTCCTCCTTGCGAGGCTCTAAGATCTCCTTTTGCAGTTCCAGTTGCCTTTTGTTGGGCTATGGAGTCAATATAAAAAAACACCCTGTTGAGGAATATATGCCAAAAAATAAAATGAAAACAAACTTACAAGGGCTCTAAGGAGATTGTTTATGTATAATCATAAACTAATTGATTTTTACAAAATGCTAGGTGAAAACAAAACTTCCACCATAGCCATTCAAGTAACTTCCTAAATTGAAGCTCCTTTACTCTGTCAGTGACCATTAGCAGATGATGCAACCATGACAGGAGAACGACTACACCATTTAGATTTTCTTCAAATTTTGAAGTTGAGATAAAATAGGGTGGCTCCAGGGCATGAAGGAAATGTCACTCCATGTACTCATTGACAGGTTCATAGAATGAGTGGAAAATTCTGTGAAATTTGTAGCAGAACGCCTGTTCTGCTCCACAGTTTCTCATGTAGGTCTGAATATCACTGATAGGCATAGACGAATGAGAAGATGAAGTAGGATGGATGATATTAGGCGATGGTTTCTCATTTACAGGCTCTGGAAAGGACCTAAGCTACCCCTTCCGCTGCTACTCTGGTTCTTCTTCTTGGCTCTCCCAAGGGTCAGATTCATAATCATCATAAACAAGACCCGTGGGAAATATATTCTCTTCATCATGCTACTCAGTGTCTTTTGCAAGCCTAGGAGGGATGATTTTCTCATGATAATATTCGTTAATAAACAAAGGATAAGGTTTTGCTATGTGCTCTTGGAAATCCTGCATATCCAGCTTAGAACTTGATTCATAGTTGTTGTACACATGCTGGCTGCTCCTATGATAAAAAAACTCTGATGTAGGGATCTGCTGCTCTTCATATGAATAATCATCAAAGCATGATACAACATGCACATTAGGAGCAGGATGTAGGGCCTCTACAGTCATGAGATCTTCAACATCATCCTCAGTAGAGCTACCAAGAACATCCTCTTCAAGGGTCGTAAAATCCTTTGAGATTTCCTCAGAAAGGAAGCAATCACTTTCTACCTTCAATTCTTCTATCTCTGCAGAAAGAGACTTTACCAGATCCATCAGTTCACTTAGAGCCTCTTCTTCTTGGTCCTCATCCTTACATCTTTTCTCTGATGCAAATGAACAAGGAAGAGAAAGAACTGATTTCTGATCCAAGTCATCAGACTCATCCTCACAACATGCGTAAGAAGAAACTCTATCTTGAATATAGTCGTTGTATCCCTCACAACAACTATGAAAAATTAACTCAGAGGGATAAAAATTCTGACAATGAGCGTTGAAAGATGTATGGAATTATCCCAATGAAGGAATCCTACCAGGGGGTAAAGAATGATACCACTCACAAGCATCCCCTGCTAATGAGAACATGAACATATTCATTAATACATCCTCTTGATGTATCTCCCACTGGTGCATGAGTCCATGAAACTCACTGAGATGATGAGCAGGGTTGTCCTCTTTAAGCTCTCTAAATATAGGAAAATAATCATTCCATTCATTTGGAGCAGGAACAACATTGGGAAAACCAAGAATAGTAGAAAAATTAAAGGGAGCAAACCTCCCAGCCATGATTCTTTCTATTTCGAACCAGTGGAGTTGTGTTGGCGGGCGAAATTGACCGTCCGTCAACGGGAAGAACAAGTCCGGTCCGGGGTTTTCTAAGTAACCCAATCCGTTTGGTGTAACTCGTTCTCACGGGTTTAATGGCTTCGTTAGCCAATCTAAAATCCTAAAAAGAAAATGAAAAGAAAGGAATAACTAACTAATGCTAACAACTATAA
>JZKD02S2261717.1:89733-119878 GCA_000966675.3 Picea glauca
TACCTATCAATGATGAAAGTAGGACCAGGGTGTGTGATAGGACTGCAATATCATTTGACTCTGAGACAAACTGAGGGTATGGACGACATGCAAAGTCAAGAGTTATGAGAAGTGGTCGACATAGGTTGATAGAATTCCTTTGAACAAGAGCATGAGACATATGGAAGACTTTGACAACATAGAATCAATGATGAAACCATGAGATGCGGGAGGTATCAATGAAATTATCTACAGGGACTGGAAGAGTAACCAGTCGGTAGAGAAGACTCTGTAACGAGCTCAGCTTCCTAAGGCCATGCTAATCCAAAAATTATGACGACAAATGGACGCAATAAGTTTGTTCTTTGTTCAAAGGTGACACTCGTTTCCTCCTATGTATCATAGCATTTGTTTGTCATATTGTGTTGCAAGTAAGAAAAATGAGTTCCAGTAGTGGAACATACCTATGCTCAATGCAAGGAGATGCATGCGGGAGATGGACACTCGAGGGAATGTTCCATCCTATGCATAGGGTGTCAAATTGTGAAGGATATAAATGAGGCTTTGCTTGGTTGAGGATGCAAAAACTGTTGAGGAAAATAGTTTATAACGCAAAGCGGGAACTGGCTATAGGCTCAATACTACAAGCAAGGGCATGAGATGAAATCACAACTTAACACCAAAAAATTTCCTTTGTTATGAACTTTACTCTACTTGGTGTGAAAAAGGGATAAAATTGTGCCAAATAGATGTCATTTCAAATCTAATTTACGAGTGTGAAACAAACAAGTTCACTCGACAATCTTTTCTCTTTATGGAGACGAGTCAGAAAATATCTTAACTAAGACTCACGAACTTTCAAGTCCAATTTAACGAGTGTGTAAGGGACAAATCACTCGAAAATCTTTTCACTTTTTAAACGAGTCGGAAAAGATCTTAAATCAGACTCGTTGAAAGGTTTCTAGGCGGCATGTCATGGGGGAGGCCAAGGCTCCCATGTTGGGATTTTGTGGAATGTTAGTATCTTACAAATAACTGACATAACCTTGGGAAAACCCAAAGCTCTCCAATTAGAGGAGGACAAAGCACTAGCGAAGAATATAGTCTCTGTGATATATCAGATAATGTCTCTTATAGGAAAAGACATAGGAGGGGGCATTGGATACCCCACAAAACCATCCCAATCGAAGGGGATCTCCTCAAGACTCAAAGGGAGAGAACTCAGGGAGAGTAAAACTCTCTCTTGTTAAGAAGGTGTAGGATCAAGAATGCCAACGAAATGATTGAAGGATGCACCAACCTCTGCAAGGAGAGTAGGATTGACCAGAGATTACACTGGTACAACCACTTCTTCAATTCTAGGTTGAAGATGATGCATGATAACAAGGATAGGGTGAAAACCACCCTCAACAACGGGGGGGTGTTTGGGCGAGGATTGAAGCGACATTATTGCTGTGTTAATCAAAGGAGGAACAAGGTGTGGGGAAACCACAAATGCATCAGAATCCAGAGGACCCTTAGGTGAGCCCCACGCTTCTGGTATCCCAACAGTAGCTGGACATAAATGAGTAAGGTGATCTCCTTCGTAAGTCCTGCAAAGGAATTTAGACTTATGTCTGAGATGTCTAGGATTCTCGATGCCCCCGACATCGTTCACAATGGCTGGTGACATGCTTTCAACATGAATGGAATAAGTGAGAGAGTCATCTCCTACATGATGTATAGAGGTTGGAAATGCGGCATTGATATGACTCGTGGAGACTAGAATGATGCCCCCAACATGACTAACAACGATTGGGAGTGGGTTGTCAACATGACTTACAGAGGTTGTCAACCCATCTCCAACATGAATGGTAGAGGTTGGCGATGGAGCTCCACTATAACTGGAAGTGACTGGACCAACGATGGGTTGTGGCATTTGATACCAAGGTCCAGGGAAATATTGGCTTTGAAACATTGTAGGCAAGGAAGGGTCATAATTTACCCCTATGTCCCTGTCCGGAAAGGTAGTATCCTCCACTTAATTGATCCAAATAGGTTTGAATGGGCATCATCACTGAAGTCTGTGAAGAGACAAAAGTATGATAAGGATCAAGTGAGGATATAAGTTTCCCCCTTGTGAAGGGGTTCCGTGAAGAGGGTAGCCCGAACTGTAAAACTAATTTTCCCCATATGAAATACCCGTTGATAAATGAGGACCCATCATGGAAAACATTTTCGAAGGAACCGACATGGCAGATGAAGGATACACGGATGAGGTGTAATAAGTAGAATAAGCACCAATTTGAGTATTAGATCCTGGAGAAACATGGCTAGGACTAGATCCATAAGAGGGGAGATTCCAACCTCCCACAGTGAGAGATGGTTGAGGGATAAGACTCCTCTCAAATGAAGATGCATATAACAGAGCCATTGTGCCCCCAAATGTAAGTATAGGCATATTAAAATTGTTAGAGACCTAAGGCATGGACTGAGGGTTTTGCATACCATTATGAACAATGAACAAATTCATCCCCATGAAATGAGTGAAAATCATGGGGGTGGTAGCAGTAAATGAGGGAACTATGGGAACTCCACTATCCATGATACTGACAACTCAGTACAAAATAGTAAGGTCAACTAATAATAAAAAAGCACACCAAAAGTGAAACGACCAATATGCACCAAACGGGGTAAAGTTTATGAAAGTGGCCTCCCTCCCTAAAGAAGATATGTCTCTCCCAAGAGGGTCCTGAGACTCTCTGCTAAAGATTAGAGGTAACATAATCATATATAAGGGCCCTCGTGGGCTTAATAACTAGTCGGTCAGATCACCCCCGGAGAGGTAATCCTCCATAAAGGTCGTGTGTTGTCTGACCCTTATCTGACCCAGAGTACTTGCAAAATAACCCCTGCAAGTAACATATGTGGCACCTAAGTCAATCAAGTAATAAACCACTGTATAACCGATGCACAGATGAGCATTCGTAAGTCAGGTCCACCATATGGGTAGGGTAGAAAAGTTGTAAACCTTGAAAGTACTGCCTCTCACAGAGGTAAAGGCACTAGCAAGATCCCCAGAAATATATTTGACGCTAAGAAGGTATCGGGGGATATCCCTTCAACCAACCTCGCACGACCTCGTGATTAACTCTAGTGTGAGCGGAGCCTTCTGATATTACCAATTATACAATGGATTTCTCCACTCCCTTTCTCAGACACATATGTTGATTTAATTGCCTTGGAGAAGTTTACTCACAAAATCCTATTCCAAGGCACTAAATCTTAAGCTAGTTTGTGCACCCTAGAAAATACAATCGTGACCAATTAATTTTAAATCATAGCGTTAATTTTAGTGGCCTTGATTACTCAAAAAGGTATGGTAGTGAAACACATGATGTTATGATTCAGTAAGAAAAGCAAATATGAATATAATGCAAAGTCCTAACTTCAATTTTCAATGAATTATAGTCTTCTAAAAACAAATGCAATTTTCAATTTCAACTTTGCAATTCTGAAGTAAAAATGCAATATTTCATTACATGCACTAAGCTAATGAAAATGACTCAAAAGACCAAAATGCCAAGCAATGCAAAATGCCTAATATTTTTTTTATTTTCAATATAATAAAAAATGAAAATGCATGGATTGAAAAACAACTTGATATAGAAACTCTACTATGTATAGAAAGAGATAACTCAAGAAGGATACCAAGAAAAAAAACACCCATTCCAATGCACAAGGACAATCAAAATTAAAAGGTGATGAGAAAGACTTCTCCCAAAAATTCAACCAAAGACAGGTTTCTCGTCATCCCACAGACACTTAATAGGCACTACAGATACCCAAGAAGACTCAACAAACATCAAATCTCACCCAAAAACCACTAGACCTAACAAATAATCAATGAAAGATGATGTACACGTCTTTTCAAGGGAACAGAGCATATGTACACAACTTGCAGAGGGATATCCTCTGTATATATGCGACTATCAAGCCAAACAGTGCGTATATGTTTTAAAAACAAGGCTAGGCAAGGGAGAAGGCTGAAAAACTTAGACCCAAAGTGAACAGAGGATGTCAAGCAATGATACAACAAGAAACCCAAAAGGAACAAGAGAAATCTACGGAGAAAAGTACTCCAAACCCTAAGAAAGAAGATTCAATCCTCAATACAGCACCAATTCTGTTACAGGGGAAGTCTCTCTATGGCTAGGGTAAACCACAACAGACGAAAATGACTGCAGAAATCAACTTTCCTCTCAAGTATGCTATATAAAAAAATATGCTAGAAAGACAAGATAAAAGTCCTACCTCGTCCAGACGTTAGATGAAGTCCATCGTTGAGCACTTAATCTAAAGAAATATATCTGCAACTAGTCCTCAACAACCAAGCAAAGCAAGCATATGGTGATAATAAATGATGTTAGCACATTCAATAGAATAATCCATTAATAAACATGACGAATACGCCCATGGATTAATAATTCAAATATTTGCAAGATATAAATTGGTTGGGAAAAAAATCTTTCTATAAATATATGATCAGCATAAGTGAAAATGTTACAGACTTCTGTGTCAGCACATTTCGGAACTGAGAAACTAAGTTCCTTCCATCTGGGCCTCTACCACATCAATCCTCCACCGAAGGAAATCTCATAATAGAGAATAAATGAGGTTCTCAATCAATAAGGGAAGATCTTGGGGGCTGAACACTTTGTTCAGACTTAAAGGAAAAAGAGATGCAGACTCAATATTAAGTAAATAATTTCTCCAGAGTAACTTTGCTCTCAAAGTTGAATTCTTTCTCTCTCTTTCCATAGCTCGGAATTGGCCCATTTATAGCCTTCAAATGGAACTGAAGGGCCGAGTCGTAACGTTTTCAGTAGATGGAAGACCAAGAATTATAGATCTCCTATTGTGGCATGGAAACCCGACATTAATTTTCATTTTTTGGCACAAATCATGATGTACGTGGGTTGTAGTGGTCCAGCCTACGTATACACATGTTGTATAGTAGACAATATGCATACATGTGGAAAAATATGTATTTTAAGTTTTAGATTTTACAAACGGGGATGATAAGTCTGCATAGGGAAATGGAAAAAGGCCTTCTGTGCAAGATTTCATAGGGTGAGACAAATCTCGCTATAACAAGTGTACATCCAAAAGGGATGAGATACGATTTTCCAAGGCTACATATGATCGATACTATGGTGCATATGACCTCAAGACTCCATGAATTGATGTGTACAAAATTTTTGGAGGTGCATATGAGTTATAGGAATTCCCAATGGCCTCAATAGATGATAACATATTGGTAGTCAGACACACAATTAACCCAATAGCCTCAATAAATAATAACTAGCTGCAAATTAGGTGTAAAATTAGAATTTTAGGAAAACAATTACAATAGCCAAATTATAGCATCCATTGATCTTAATACTCAAAGTATAATGGAAAATGGTTAACTAAGAGTTGTTGTAATTCACAAGATACTAAGATAACAATTGATTTATGAGTAAGAACTAACATAAACATGATTTGGAATTCTTCATTATAAAAATAGATAAAAGCACCAATAATATCTCACACAAAATTTACACCATGATCATAGAGAAATAACAACACAATTCATGAAACAATGGACACCATGTTTACCTAAGAAACCCAAATGGGAGAACAAACATTCGATTGGATTCAACTAGTCTTTTATTTCTTGGAAAATATATAGGTTACAATTCCATCTAGCTCTCTATTTCATTCTCAGTCTTCACATAGGAATTTGGAAAAAAATTCCTGTTAGTCTCGATCAAAGAAACCATACTCATTTGTGGTGCATGAATTTATGGAAGAATGGCTCTTTTGTGGGTTTATCTAAAAGGCTAGGCATCCCCAATTCGTTATCTTCCCCCAAGCCCAATGTTATCCTTCTTCTTTGTCTTTTCCAATCAACACTTTTGAGTATGGTTCTCATGCTTACATTGGGAATTCAATATTAAATGGAGGTGTGGAAACCATTCGAAATGGCATGGGGCCCATCATTCCATCAACCCCATATCCTACCTTTTCAACAATCATAATCTTTGCTTCTGTCGCTATATCTATTGATTTGCCTAGCCTTGTAGTAATCTGAGCCAATAGATAATCAAATTTATTTGTGGATCCTATTCATATCAAACATCCTCATTGTAAGATGGAATTGTATCGGGACTTTAACCATAAATTAATCCATTAAATTCACTATATCATATATTTGAGTGTATAAAGGGTAATAATGGAAACATATAATAATTCATAAATATATACATAACCAGTCAATTAAGGCATCGACATAGCTTAAGCCATGTATTAGTTAATTAAGATATACCCATCACTATTGGTAGTTTGTTCCCCTCCTAAATAATCTAATGGGAATTTCTCACATGGTTTTATTATATTAATTTTATTAATTCAAGTATTAATGGACTATCCTTATGGATATTACCCTAATCATAATTATAACAGTCTCTCAAATATGCCCTCTTTGAAAAATGCACTTCTACCTCATCGGGTTTTGAATCAGGATGCATTAACTCCAATCACATTTATGTACATCCTATCACTTCTTATATTGATGCTAATGTTGTGTCATAACATTATTAGGATTTTCTCTTGCAGTGAAGGTTTTGTTGATGTGGGAAAATTTCCCTTCAACATACAAGGGCACTCCTCGGTATGAAGTCCCAATTAGACCTCACACCATTTGGCATATGAAACCCATCTAGATTATGATCTAATAGACATTATTAAAAATGAAGGGGGTTGGTTATGAAATAAAAAATGTAGTATGATATTATTATACATACAAGATGTAAACTAATCTAACCTATCCTAGCTAGGAGAAAACTTAACAAGAAAATCACATGTTAGATATAATTTTCTGCAAACATTTCAAAAATAGAAAGTTCCCAAGGAAAAGCAAGAATACATAAGCATAAACAATAAAATGTAAAATAAAATAGTATGTTACAACACTACCATTTACAACCTCTTATCTACCATCTCAGAGCAATAAATATTAGATGAGAAATATAAAAGTAAGAGCTATAAAATCAATGTAGAACAATCAATACTTGAACAATACAACCTTATAGTGGTATCAATGACATCATGAATATTGGGAATAGTCCACAACAAATACATCACAACACCATAAATCCTCTTTCAAAAAATGGCCTTGAGGGATTCTTCTCATTATATTTCTCAAATGAGTTCTCAAAATCACAAAAAGAAAGAGACCCCAATTACAATGAATTTCTTAGCTAATAAAGCCTAAATGTTGAAACCTCTTATTAGGACTTCTTGTCTTCCCTTTTGGAAGTCAAAACTTTTCAACTTCTTCTATTTTGTCCTTTTCCTAGAATATTTATGAAATTATACATTATTTACAAGTGACTATAATCATCTATGTTCTTCATCTTGAATGTAGACTCACCTAAATATTATTTTATCTAGAGAGATTTCAGATGACACTAGTTCTCTATACATGGGGCCCATCTCTCTCTTTGATGCACTAAAAAAAGAGTTTATTAAATTATTTATTTGGAGGGGCCAACAATTTGTTCCTTTAAAATTTCCTTGGTGATTTTGGGAATCATCCTAATCAAACTTCCTTTAGTATTGATGCTTTCCTTAAATTCTTTCAAAATTTCTGCTATGGATCTGGGTGAACCCATGTCCCCTAGCGATGGTAGATGGAAATGTTCCACAACCTTTTCGATAGCCAAATAGAGACACTTACAACATCTAATTGACATGGTAATGTCCTTCTCAAGCAATGTGTTGGTGTTTGATAACTTGACAAGGTTGCATAGGTCAACTAATTCTCTTTTTCATTCAGCTTTGGCATGTATTCTAGTGTGTTCCTTTATTTTTCTTGTCATTTTTTTAGCTCATCCATGGCAAGTTGGACTGCATAAAGAAAAAATTTCTTATCCTTCACATTTTCCAAGAATGTGAGGAATTTCTTAGACATGTCTTGGATTCCTTGAGGCTTGCATACATTTCCTTTTGGGTCATGGTGAGCTTATCCTGTAACTCAAAGTCATAGGATTTAAACTCTATATGACTGGTCATGTTTCCTTTGTAACGAGTCACTTCCTGTTCTAATGTCTCGATCCTCAAATTATACTCTTTAATTTATCAGGCAATGTTTTTAAGGTTTAAATCTAAATCCTATGGGAATGAAACCTTGGTTTATGCTATGGTGATGAGATCCCTCATGGTGTCATCCATAAGGTGGGTTTTAGTAGTCGTCGTGAGTTTTGGAACTCCTGGTAACTTTAGCTTCTTGTGATATTGCTTGAAAACCTTCCCTCTTTATTTGTGAAAAACATATGAATCAAGAAATGCCACCCTTTCTTATTTGGAAGGTGTGAATGCACCCATTCCAAGATATCCTAGTGGGAAGTGCCCCTCAGTCATGGTATGATCCATAAACGAGAGGCTTATAGCCTATCTATCTCAACAACATTGAGTCCTTTACAAAACAATATAATGATAGTTCTCATCAACTTATAGAAACTCGACTCGCCAAGCCAAAGTCAAGTCAACTAGGAAATTGACCCATCGACCAACCCAAATCAAATCAACCAAATGATAAGGAAGTTGAAATCCCAAAAGTTGATTCAAAAGTAAGGAAATTCAACCAATTTGAGTAAGATGAAAGGAAATTCGACCAAGTTGATTTGGATGAAAGGAAAGTCAATTCGAATGAAAGTTTGGTCGAACAAGAGAACCAAATCGAACAAATGAAAACCAGGTTGAACCATGGGTGAATTTAGTGGACTACAAATTGTTGAAGGTCAATTAAGGAAGAGGAAAATGACCAATGGTGGAGCTAAAACACTTAGGGATGATTTTTTTTTTCCAATAATGAAGGGTATAGCTCAGAGGGATAATTTGATTTTTAGTTGTGAAAGGAAAACCTCTTAAAATTAGATTTGGTGACCAATAGTCAAGAAAAACATCTGGAGGGTGGATTTGACAACTAGTTGCATAGGAAGACATTTGGGGAGTGATTATGGTAACCCACGATGCATAAAAATGCCTAGGGGTTATTTTGGAAACCCACAGTAGCTAAAAAACATATGGAAGTTGATTTTAACATTTACTTGTAGAGAAAAACGTTTGGGGAGAAATGGGTAGATGACAGAATGGTAAAAACATGTAAATGGTTTATGGAAAGGTAATAAACGCCTAGGAAATCCCATATTTCAAAGTATGATCCATATATGAATTATGGGCAAAGGAAAATTCCCCAACAAAGTTGAGAACATGAAGCACGACTTGCGATGAAAGTATGGACACCGTCTAGATGTACAAGAGACTCTCGGAGTGAGAGAAAATCCCCAACGAATTTTAAAACAAAATTAGAAACCCCCAAGGAAATAACAACAGATCAGGAAGCAAGGACGTCAATTTCTAACTTCATAATCAATGTGCGGGTATGGTTAAAGAGATATTAGTTTGGATTATTGACCCATGGGGACCATATTCATATAATACAAGATCAAACTGTAACTAGCGTGAAGTTATTGTTATCCCTAAAGTTTGCACTAGAGTGCAATAGGGAAAATCTAGGGCACCTCAGTTATTACAATGGTTGTTTGGTTTATGGATCAAGTAGTTTTTATAGGTTATAGGTCTGGTCAAATTTTTTTAGTTAAGTTATCAACAACACTTCATTTAGTCAAGGGAATTCACACTGATAAATCATATAAATAGACAATTGAATATAGAATAAAAGGTAGAGGAAGCATATAATACAAGCTAACAATATGTTTATTTTTACTAAGAATATTTTCAAGTTCAAAATGATATTTTAAAACCTGAAACAAATACTTGAATGGAAATTCCCCACAATAGGTAATTTAAGAGTAAATTATTCACTGAAATCAAAGCTAAATCAAGAAGAAAAAAATTCTTTGCAAAAATTTCCATTGCATTCAAATAAGAGAAGAAAACATGAAATACATAGGTAAATAGTCTGACCATCAGGAAGTTTGATTCCTTGAGTACAAAATTTTGCAGGATTTAAGCTCTTTTACAATTTTCCATACCTTTCCATTTCTTTCAAATCCTCAAAACCGAACCCCTTCTTCCTTTTGAGAGGAATATACCCATCTCTCAGTCTTAAAATTCTCCTTTTTCTGCCTTCTTAATGAATTAACTGTTTGTTGGAATTGCGGATATGTTGATATTTTTCTTCCTTTAAATATGGGATATTTCCTTCAAATCTAGAACCACCTGATTTCTTTGACCAAAAATAAACCTAAAAATAAGTTTTCTAGATTAAATTATTAATGAGAAGGATGGATTTGATTTCCAAGTCAAATTAATGAGGTGACTGCTCATGAATGGAAAATATGGAAAAATGAGAAAAATCTAGGAAAAATCAATCTTAAAGCTCCCCCTATAGCTCCTAAATAACCCATTTTTTTCGGGAAGTGGCTTTGAATGTTATTAATTTGGCCCATTATTGAGAAAACCCATGTTTTAGTTTTGTGATATTTGACCCCATTTTGAACAATAGTTTGGTGTTTATGCTTCTCCTGAAGTAATTTAGTCTTGAGCACTATCTCATTCCAATATAATTTCTTATTTTTCTTCCTTATCTTTTGAGAAAACTTGTTGAGATTGTTATGTTTTTCTACCAGCTTTTCGATTCTCTTTTGTAACCTGAAATTCTATTTTATGAGTTGCTTGTTGTGTTCTTTGAGATGCTTGAGTGTCCATAATTATTCTCTTTTTATGTTTCCTCTGTTTTGAATTTTTCTTCCCATGGATCTTCTTCAGTATTTGGTTCATTAAGATCAATATACGACCTGTGACTACTGGGCACATTTTTCAGATATATCAACATCTATAGATGGCATTTTCTTCTGTTGGTATAGGTGGAGGAGATAATTTATTTCTCAACACTAGGATATGGTAATTCAAACTAAAATGGATGAGACTCTATTTCTTCCCTGCTCTATTATCTTTCTTTGGAATTTCAACTGCATAAGTTCCCTTTATCTCTTCGAACTAACACCTCTAGTCTTCTTCATGGGCATATCTTTGCGTGTTTTTATGGCCATTTCTTTATTACATGTATCAATTGAAATACCCTCAGGAGTATCATCATCAATAACAATTTTCTTACCTTTTTTCTTACCAATTTTCTTACCTTATCTTTCTATTCAGATCCTTTGTTATTTATCCTTCTTCTTAAACCACCTCTCTCCGTTAATAGGCAAGCTGAAAGATGATGCAATAAAAGTTTATGATACCATTCTACCTTAATAAATTTCCTTTGAATCTCTGACAGAGTCTCCAAAATATCGATCCCATTTGGTTCCATACTAAGAATATGACCACTTCTGTTATGTGTCATTCCTGTAATTACAAACCCTAAATCTTCTACACTAATGAAGGGTTTATTTTCTGCAATTTAGGGTTCGAACAGACTTGCAAAAAAATTCTAAAAAAATCGATCTTTCTTGCAAACAACGATGTTAGAATGATAAACCTTATTCACCTTTGATAACAAGACAAAGACATGCTAAATTTATGAAGTCATGGTGATTAAATGGATGATACCATAACAATCAACGAAATCCTTGCTTGTATCGATCGTAACCACCTTGTACTCTTCACAATTTCTGATTATGTCATATTAAGGTCATCGTCTTTGATGAGACACAACTTCGGTTTGAAATTTATAATGATTACAAAAAGTGCCAGATTTAACAACTCACCCAAATAATTAGTTTGAAATTTGTTGTTGGAATATACCGATTTCTGTAGCACATTTCTAGCAATGATGTTATTTTTGCGCCACATAAATTACATTGTTTCTGCAACAGATAATATCTAACCTCATAACATTAGAGAAGTATGAAGATTAGGTAATTAAACCAAAACATCCATCATGTGACCATATAAATCATATGTAATCACTTTGAACATGTCTTACCAAAAACAATAAAATTAATTCAAAGCAAAGAAAACCAAAACAAGGGTGAACAAAAAATAGAAAATAATAGACCTGATAGAGAGGAATTAAATTGAAAAAGGCTTATGGATTGGTAGGATGGGATTAAGAATAGAGGAGAATGTGGGAATATAGGTTTAGTTACTAACATTGGCTTGACCTGGAGATGATGTCCTCCATGTGTGACATCAGGAACTGCAGACCCAATGCCTTCAGTTTTTATGCCCTTTCATCGTCCACACTGAATTTGCTTCTAGTAAAACTATTTTGTTCATCCTTGTTGAATTAAACCACACTGGAAATATTAACAAATCATTTGTAAAAATACTTAAATCACACACAATATGATCAAATCAATCACACTTCATGAAAGTGCCTTCCATTGGGCCATGGAGTCTTATTATTTCTAATATATTGCAATCCAAATGAAGCTAAAAATAAAATATGTTGAAAATAAAATACAAACTGAACCAATCTGAAAACTAAATGCTTAGAAGCAAGCTTATTCTCCACACCTCCTACTCTAACCAACTAAATCCAACTTGATCGTGTATATGAAAATTTCCAAAGCAACCAAGTAAGCATTTGATCAACTGAATGAACCATTCTTTGATATTTCATCAACACGAGAGAACTTTTGAAGAATAATAACCCATAATGAAACTTGAACCCATATTCATGATATGTTGAAAAAATTATTTCACTTACTGATTCCAAGAACTCTACAAAGTGATCTTTATATTCAAGGGAAATGCTTTCCAAAGCATCCATAATTGATCAATCAAGTTTCCATAGATGATATTTATATCTCCTTGATCTGTCTCATTAATAAGACAAGATTCTCCTATTTGTGCCTCAAAGAAACAAGAAAATAACATACTATCTTTGTCTAGTAATCCTTGCTTATTATTCATTAAAGTTGTACTGTTAGAATTAGGAGAAAGAATTACCTCTATGATGAACTTTCCATATTCAACGTTCATGGGTTCTCTGTTGCAAAATTCAATACATGCTAATGTAAAAGTATGCTCTTCTTTTGAACCATAATTTCCATAAACTGGATCAAATTTTTTATGAAACATGAGTTTATTGTTCTCATGAAACTGCTGATCATAGATTTTAGGAAAGGAAAATACTTCAATCGGTCCATGATATTTATCATCATCTTGGACATTAAAATCATTATATTCATCATAAATTGGTGAATCAAAAACCCATATATCTCCAACATTGTTGACTTGAATAAAGTTTTCATTAGTAAATTCATTTCCCTCAAACTCTAAGTCATAGTTGTCATATATTAGCTTACTATTTTCATGAGGCTGCTTGAAATGAATATTTTTTGGTAAAGAAGATATTGTTTATTTTTGTAATTCGTCATCATAACTTGGTGGATCATTGAAAATTTCTGAACATGAAGATATTGGAATCTATCCTTCCGACTCTTGCATATCATTATCAACAACATATTTATCATCAAAACAAACATCCTTAAAATATTCCTCCTAGATAGAAAAAATGGAAAATAATTCATGTGATTCCTTCTCCATTCCTTCGATAGTAACATTTATTTCACCCTCACAATCAAAATAACAACTTTTTGCATGTTGAATGTATGCTTTAAATTCCTCACACCAATTTTCAAAAAGAGATTTAATTGAAAAATGTCCTTTATAATGCTCATGAAAAGATGCATGAAACTCTTTTAAAGGAGATATACTTGAGGAGGGAAGAGAATGGTACCATTGTTGTGCATCACCTTCTAGTGTATACATGAATAGCTTCATCAACACATCCTCATGATGGATATTCATCTGATGCATATGTTCATGAAATTCCAACAAGTGTTCTTTAGGAATATCATCCTTACATTCTTTAAATTTGGGAAGGTGACCTTGCCATTCATCTACATGAGGCACCAGATTTGGATAACCAAGAATATCATAAAAATCAAATGGAGCAAACCTCGCAACTATTATAACATTGTTCTGAGAATCAGATGATTTTGACATTCTGATCTAGTAGAACTACTGATGGATTCTTCAGTCATGGAGTCACTAGGTTAATGATCAGATTCACTTCTTGATCCAGGTGGATATCGGTGGCCACCCACCTTTTCCAATTGGCTCAAAATAATTTTGTGGCAATTTTGGTAATTTACTATTTTTAGCAGGTTTTAACTTCTGAGGCCATTTTGAGGGCCTAAATGAAGGTTTTTCGGGATTGATCATCTCGATTATAACCAAAGGCTCTAATTGATCCCCCAAAATTAATCTACTCAACGATACCTTTCCAACAAGCTATTGTGCGCCCCAAACATAAATCGTATGCAAAAGTTACGTCCCCAGGAAGTGTATACACCAAACTACCCAAAACGAGGTCCACAAAACTGTTGGATTTTCATCTTCCGAGGTTAGGGTTTTGGATTTTATTTATAATAAAAATGTCTTTGGATCCTCATTGTAAAATCATCTTCTTGCGAATGTGAGTAGCAAACACATCTCTTCTTAGAGATAAGATGCCACCATTCTAGTGAGTCTTTCACTCTGTATGTTTATAGTCTTTGTACATTTTCGCTCATTAATAGAAAATTGTGTATTATTGTATCTCTGTGTTTATGGTTTCATCTCTGATACATTTCTATTATATTATTGGATATCTGAGATATCTTTGTAAATTTCATTATTATATCTCTACTCTCATTTCGTGCTGAAAATAATTTGGATCAGTGGTATTAGAGAAGATTGTTCTTGATCGTTTTCAATGCATGTCCCCGACAAGTTATGAGTATAACAAGTTGGATATCGAGCTTGTATCTCTTGAAAAAAATCACTATCTTACGTCCAAGAAAACCTCCATGGCGGAAGAAAGAAAAATGATAGAGAATACGATTCTATTAATCTATTTCTTGAGCAAGGTCTCACGCAATAGAGGGACAAAATGATATAGAATTTTTCCCACATCCTTCAATGGCTGCCAATAAAAAAAGGTGTGTCTTCATTAAGAAGACACTTTGAAAGTAGCTCTCCTTTCAAGTTACAAGTTAATTTTGATATTCCCATATTTGAAGGACAGATAGATGCGTATGCCTTAGAAAAATGGTTAAATCTACTAGAAGTTTATTTCTCTGTTCATAATTTCTCTGATAGGGAAAAGATCACCTTCACAGTCCTTAAGGCTCTCCCCCATGTCAAACATTGGTGGGAAACTTACTGGGAGAAAAGTTCCACAAAAGAGTCTGGAATATATGGGTCCGAGCCCACTTGGGATTTTTTTGTGGATGCGATAAAGGAACAATATTACCTTGTTGGAAACTATGAGGACCAGTACATGAGATGGACCACACTGTGACAAGAAAGGAGCCAAGCAGTTCTAAATTTCACCAATACCTTTCATACCTTTCGTACCAAGATGGGTATCAAAGACTCTGAATGACATTTGGTTCTGAAATACCGTGGGGCTCTACATAGATACATCCAAAATGAAATGGATTTTTTGGACATCTCATCACTCGGTTCTTCTTATTGATATTTTTTTTAAATTAAGCAGAATTTTAAGCACTAGAACAAATGAAATTTCGGGTCTGCAAATCCGCAAAAACCGAAGTATGATAAAGACGGCCCTAACAAACAACATCTCAAAAATGATTCCAAGCCATAGGAAAAGAAGGGTCATGAAAAGATGAAGAAGGACACTAGAAAATGGTGTGATTTCTACAAAATCCCCTAGCACAACATCGATGAATGTCGCTCAAAATAGTCATTGGTGGTTGAGATAAAAGACAAGGATCCGAAACCTAATTCGGATTTTGATTATGAAAATACTGATAGAAGACAGATCATCAATGCAGTCCCCACTGCTATTATTGTGACCACAAAAATTAAACCAGAAGAACCAACATATTCTTAAGAGTGGGATCACCTTTTTCATTCACAGATGTGGGTGAAGGGGAGCCCACTGCATTTTATATTTGATAGTGGAAGCCAGAATAACCTCATCTCAACATAGGTCATCAAACAGTTGGGATTTTCGACAATCACACCCACAACAATACAACATTGGGTGGCTTCACCAGGGAGGAGATATTCATGTTAGCCAACAGTGTCAATTGTCATACGACATCCAACCCTTCAAGGAAGAGGTATTTTGTGATGTTTTTCCCACCTGGATGTTTGTGATGTTCTCTTGGGCCAACCATATATGTGGAAGCACCATGCTATTTATTTGTCTCGACCCCATAGTGTCATTGTTACTATGGGGGGTGATATCTACAGGATACCAGAGGTAATTCCAACTATTGTCCTGCCTAAATAGTGGCACAAGTTAGTATCTCATACTACAAAATTTAGCTTCTTCATAGTCTATTCAAATCATGAACAAAAGAACATCACTACAATCTCAATCCAAGAATCTTCTATCCAATAGAAGCAGGTCAACAATATTGCAACAAAGTGTAAATATTCCTTTTTCACATAGGCATCTCATGTAGCCAGAATGGTTAAAAAGGTCCAACCCTTCCAACCACAAATTTGTGACAAACTTCAAGAAGCTAAACATCACAACTTCTCCAACAAGGCAAGTAGCGCATTAAGATGTAGATTCATCAAACCCTTTTTCCTCTCCCCCGGGCACTCAAATAAATGGATAGCATTGATTCCTAAGGAGGGAGGATTGATCCAGGTGGATATCAGTGTCCACCCACCTTTTCCAACTGGCTCAAAACAATTTTCTGGCAATTTTGGCAATTTACTATTTTTAGCAGTTTTAAACTTCTGGGGCCATTTTGAGGGACTACATGAAGTTTTTTTGGGATAGAGCTTCTCAATTATGGTAAAAATCTCTAATTTGTCCTCCAAAATGAATATCCTTGAATATACATTTCCAACGAGCTATCGTGCGTCCCAAACGAAGATCGTATGTGAAAGTTATGCCCCCGGGAAGTTGATACACCAAACCACCCAAAATAGGGTTCACAAAATTGTTGGATTTTCATATTCCAGGGTTAGGGTTTTGGATTTTGTTTATGATAAAAATTCATTTGGAGCCTCATTTTAAAATTGTCTTCTTCTGAATGCGAGTAGCGGACATATCTCTTCTTAGAGATAAGCTGCCACCATTCTAGCGAGTCTTTCACTCTGTATTTTTATAGTCTTTGTACATTTTAGCTCATTAATATAAAATTGTGTATTACTGTATCTTTGCTGCATTTCTGTTATATTATTGGATATCCAAGATATCTCTTTACATTGCTTTATTATATCTCCTCTCTCATTTCATGCCGAAAATAATCCATATCACTTCTTTCATCAATCCTTGTTCACCATCAAGAACCGGTTGTATTCATTTTTGTACACCCAGGGAATGATGTCTTCATTCCTCCATCCTCGACAAGGATGCAAAAAAAAATTATCCCTAAAGTTTGCACTAAACTACAATAGGGAAAATCTAGGGCACCTCAATTATTGCAATGGTTGTTTGGTTTAAGGATCAAGTAGTTTTGATAGGTTATAAGTCTGGTCAAAATATTTTAGTTAAGTTATCAGAAACAATTCATTTAGTCAAGGGAATTCACACTGATAAATCAAATAAATAGACAATTGAATATAGAAGAAAAGGTAGAGGAAACATATAATACAAGCTAAAAATATGTTTACTTGTACTCAAGAAGATTTTCAAGTTCAAAATGATATTTTAAAAATTGAAACAAATACTTGAATGCAAATTTCCCAAAATAGGTAATTTAATAGTAAATTATTCATTGAAATCAAATATGAATCAATAAGAAATCAATGCTTTGCAAAAAATTCCATTGCATTCAAATAAGACAAGAAAACATGGAATACATAGGTAAACAGTTTGACCATCAGGATGTTTGATTCCTTGAGTACAAAATTTTGCAGGATTTAAGCTCTTTTACAATTTTCTAGACCTTTCCCTTTCTTTCAAATCCTCAAAAACGAACCCATGATTCCTTGTGAGAGGACGATCCTCCTCTCTCAGTATCCAAATGCTACTTTTTATGCCTTCTGAATGACTTAACTCCTTGTTGGAATTATGGATCTATTGTTAGTCTTCTGCCTTTAAATATGGGATTTTTCCTTCAAATATGGAACCACCTGATTTCTTTGAACACAAATAAACCTGAAGAGAAGTGTGCTAGCTCAAATTATTAAGGATAATGATGGATATAATTCCCAAGTTGAATTAATGAGGTGGTTTCTCATGACTGGAAAATATGGAAAAATCAGTGAAATCTAGGAAAAACCAGTCTTAAATCTCCACATGTAGCTAATAAATAACTCATTTTCTTGGGAAACAACCCTAATGGTATGCAGTTTGTCCCATTCTTGAGAAAACCCATTTTTTATTTTTGTGATATGTGACCCTATTTTCTCAGAAAACATGTCTGAAAATGATCACAAAAATAGTCACCTACATGAAATTCTACATTTGTTCCAAAATCTCTAGACTTTCTTCAATTTTGAAGAAGAGCTTGGTGTTTATTCTTCTCCTAAACTAGTTTAGTATTGAGAACTATCTCAGTCCAACACAATTTCTTATTTTTCTTCCTTAGCTTTTGAGAAAACTTGTTGAGATTGTTATGTTTTTCTACCACCTTTTCCACTCTCTTTTGTAACCTGAAATTCTATTTTTTGAGTTGCTTGTTGTGTTCTTTGAGTTGCTTGAATTTCCAGATTTCTTCTCTTTTGATGTTTCCCTTGTTTCATATTTTTCTTCCCATGAATCTTCTTCAATATCTAGTTCATTAAGATCAATATACGATCTGTGACTACTGGGCACATTTTCAATATATCAACATCTATAAATGGCATATCATTAGTGTTTCATTATGTTGGTATATGTGGAGGAGATAATGATTTCTCAACACTAGGATCTAGTAATTCAGACATCAAAGGGATGATGATAAGTTTCTTCCCTTCTCTATCATCTTGCTTTGGAATTTCAACTGTAGAAGTTACCCTTTGTCTCTTCGAACTAGCACCTCTCATCTTCTTCATGGGCATATATTTGAGTGTTTTTATGGCCATTTATTTCTTATCTGTATCAATTGATATACCTTCAGGAGTATCATCATGAATAACAATTGCCTTACCTTTCTTCATAGAAGGATGAAAAATGTCATTTGCATTCAGACTTATTTTGTTTGTAAGTCGAGTTCTAGGTCTTCATGACAAATTTGTTGATTGGTTTAACTTATCTTTTTGTTGAGATCCTTTGTTATTTATCCTTATTCTTAAACCACCTCTCACCATTAATAAGCAAGATGAAAGTTGATGCAATAGAAGTTTCTGATACCATTCTACCTGAATAAATTTCCTTCAAATCTTTGGTAGAGCCTCCAAAATATTGATCCCATTTGGTTCCATACTAAGAATATGACCACTTTTGCTACGTGCCATTCCTATAATTACAAACCCTAACTCTTATGAACTAATGAAGGGTTTCTTTTATTCAATTTAGGGTTCAAACATAGACCTACAAAAAATTTCTAAAACAATCGATCTTTCTTGCAAACAAATTTTTTAGAATGATCATCCTTATTCTCCTTTGATAACATGACAAAGACATGCTAAATTTATGAAGTCATGGAGAATAAATGGAAGAGACCATAACAATCAATGAAATCCCTGCTTGTATCAATCATAACCACCTTGTACTCTTCACAATTTCTGATTATGTCATAATAATATCACTGTATTTTATGAGACAACTTTGATTTGAAATTTAGAATGATTACAAAAAGTTCCAAATTTAACAACTCACTTGAATAATTAGTTTGAAATGCGATGTTGGAATATATTGGTTTCTGTAGTGCATTTCTAGCAATGATGTTATTTTGCGCTACATAAAATACACTCTTTCTGCAACATGTAATATCTAACCTCATAACTTTAGATATGTATGCATATTAATTAATTAAACCAAACCATCCATAATGTGACCATATAAATAATAAGTAATCACTTTGAACATGTCTTACCAAAAACAATAAAATTAATTCCAAGTAAAGAAAACCAAAACAAGGGTGACCAAAACATAGAAAATAATAGACCTAATGGAGAGGATTTAAATTGAAAAAGGCTTATGGATTGGTAGGATAGGATTAAGAATAAAGGAGAATTTGGACATATAGGTTTAGCTACTAATAGTTCTCTTTTCCAAGCAATACACAAACAACCATTAAATTAAAATACACTTCATTAACCATTCATTAAATTATAGTGCAGACAATTCCACCCATAGATAATGAAATTCAAATATGACAACACACACAAAACTCAATATTTACCCTGGAAACCCAAACAAGGAAACACACATTATTTTGTCTTAGGCCATGATTTTTATTATTCAACAATGGGAAAGTTACATGCTCTCTGGTTCATCTCTATTCTCCTCACTGGCATCTGGGTATATTCTCTACATCATTCATAGCCAAAGAACCCCTCTCTCATTACGAGGAAACATGATGTAGAATATTGAGTCGACTAGAAGGATAACTAGAAGGTCAGGAATCCTCAACACTTCAGCTTCTCTCTAGTCCATTTCTCCTTATTTTTATTGTTTTTTTTTTCATTTTCTCCCATGTGGAAAAGGTCTTATGAATGTCTCATTATTTATTTACATACAACCATATAATGCCAAAATTTACCTACCAATTCAACTTTATACTACATTACATACAATAGTAGACATCAATTATTATGGAATGGGGACCTTCGTGCCAACAAGTTGACCTCTTCTCCATCCATATACTTAAACATTACTTATGTTGATCATCTTAGAGCCTATTTCAATAACCAATTGTTCTCACCGGATCCGATTTGGATCACACCTCCCCATTGGGAGGATTTTGGTCCCCAAAAGTTGCCAAGGTTAGATGAGGTAACTTGCTTGCAATTTGGTTCTTCTCATACCACTTCTATTTCCTTGTAGTCTGTCCTTCGAGACCAATATGCCACATTTCTTGTTGTCCTCTGTGTTTTTTCTACTCCTTGTGTTGCATAATGATTTCTTCATTGAACTCCTCAAGTCCATGAGGCGCAAGGTATTCAACAATAGTAAGAACCTGATGTTATTCATCCTCATCCAACATGGAGGGTTCAAACAACTTCAAATATTCCATTTTCACCACCAAAATGATCTGCATATAAGGTGAAAGTTTCAGCCTGAAGGCATTCTCACTCACTTTCTCAATGATTTCAAATAGTCCATATCTAAGGGGCTTGCATTTCTTTGTTTATCCTTGCAATCGTTCCTTACAAAGATAGAGTCACACCTTATCTCCAACATGGAATTTATGATCCTCCTTGTGTTGATCATGCCTAGATTTGTACAACTATTGGCTCTTCTCAAGCTTATCCTGAAGCCTTAGATGTATATGCCTAATCTTATCCATGAATGTGCTTGCCTTCCATTCATCTCCTTGTAGCCTTGATTCTTTCTTTTGTTGTCCATAAACAATATCAAATGGTGAGTTAGGTAAATAACCAAACCATGTCTCTAAAGGAGACTTATTCGTGGAAGAATGAAGTGCTCTATTGTAAGAATGTTGAATGTAGACTAGATGCTCGTCCCAAGTCTTTTTATGTTTTCTATTGTAGTGGCTCAACAATTCAACCAACATCCTGTTAAAAACCTCAGTTTGTCCATCAGTATGATGATGAAAGGAAGTAGATTATTTCAACTTGGTATCCATTCTCTTCTAAAGTGTTGTCCAAAATCAGCCATAGAACTTGCTTTCTCGATCAGATACGATGGAAGTTGGAAATCCAAAATGTACCCAGACATGGCTGAAGAACAGTTCAACTACCTCTCATCCATAGATTGTCTTCTTACGAGGAATGAGAACACACATTTTTTTGAAGCGGTATACCACGATGAACAAGTATTCATGGCCTCTACGATTCATAGGAAAACCTCCAACAAAATCCATGGACATGCTCTCCCAAGGTCTTCTTGGAATTGACAATGGAATGTGCAAGCCAAGTTTTGTTAGGATATTTAGACACTTAGGATTTAGTTAAGATCAAATTGGTATAACTCCTCGTTAGGTAAAATTTTGTTTCCTTAGTATGCATTTGTAGAACTAGGTAATCCGATAGTCGCAATATGTTCCTGACATAGAGTCATCAGACAGTTCATATTCTCCTCGATCTTAACGATTACATTGATCTGTGGCCTAAAACCCAATTGATCCATGATATCTATTTAAATAGCATGGAGGTTCATTTTTTGATGATCGATTGTGAGAAACTCTCTTGTAGATCTCTCTGTAATATTTTACTTTTGCATTAACAAATTGTTCCCAGTGGCCACATTGCTTGGGGTCGTGGATGTTTCCCTATAGGGGTTTTACCATGTCAAAAAATCAGTGTGTTGATATTTGATTTGGTTGCGTGAGTGGTTACTGAAGGTTTTCATCCTCTATTGGAATACCTATGTTTTCGAACATGGTATCAGAGTGCATTTGAAGACTCGCTCTCGTTGTAGATTGAGATAGTGAAACTGTGTTTCCTCATCTCTAGTTTCTACAATTTTCATACATTTATCATAATACCCCTAGTCCGAACCCCAATTGTAAATATAATGTAATGTACATATAGGCTGGTGAACCAGGATACTTTATGGCGAGAGTGCCTTTGTATGTATGTATTTTGAGGCTAGAGTGCATGTGTGGTTATTAGGCTAGAGAGCTAGAAACTAAAAGGATGGCGGGAATATATTTTTAAAATGTAATCACACTCATTTTTTAATGAAAACACATCGTTGTTGTATACCAACTAGGTAAAAGAGTACGGGGGGATACAACTCCACTAGAAGGGAAGGGAGGGGGGGCACTAAGTGTCTAGGGAAAAGGGGCTTAAGCCCAAAGGAATATTTTATTAATATTCCTAAAAATATAAAGTATAAACTATGGATATAAAATATATACTAAGTTCAAAATTGATCCAGGTGGAAATCAGTGGCCACCCACCTATTCCACTGGCTCAAAACAAGGGTTTCCACCTTGGAAGTTTTTCTACGGTTTTTTGGGTCCTAAACTTCTGGGGCCATTTTGAGGCCATAATGATGTTTTTTGGGCTCAATAGCGCCTAACATGTAGTAAAAGGTAAATGAGAGGATGAAACAAATATTTACTCCTTGGATAGACCATTCCAATGAGGTATAGAATGCCCCAAACATATATTGTATGAAAAATTTATGCCCTCGTGAAGTTGACGTATCAACTACCCTCATTAAGGCCCACAATCCTTTTGGCGTTTCATCTTCCGGGGTTAGGGTTTTGGATTTTCTTTATGTTAAAAAGGCCTTTGGAGTCTCATTGTAAGCATCATATTCTTGCGAATGAGAGTATCCATCACATCTCTTCTCAGAGATAATTTTCCACCATTCTAGCGAGTTCATTCACTCTGTAATTTTACAGTTTCTGTACATTTCTTTCATTAATAAAAAATGTGCATTATTGTATCTATGTGTTCTGGAAATATATTTGTGTATTTACTTACTGTATTTTTGCCTTCATTTTGTTCTCAAAATAATCTGGATCAGTGGTATTATAGAAGGCTACTCCTTGTCGTTTATGGACATCTCACCATTGGGAGTCACTTATCGATATGCTGTCAAAATTGAGCAGAAATTTAAGCAGTAGAACAAACATGAATTTGGGTCTGCAAATCCACAACAACCAAATTACGGTAAAGGAATCCCTAATTCAGATAATAACCAACCTCAAGACAACCAGTCCAAGCCGCAAGAAAAGAAGCGAAACATGAAGATGAAGAAGGAAACTGGGAAGTGGTGTGACTTCCACAAAATCCCTTGGCACAACACTAATGAATGTCGCTCGAAATAGTCATTGTTATCCGAGCTCAAAGAAACAAATGTGAGCCTCGAATCAGAATCCGATTCAGATAATAATAAAACAGAGATAGATAATTAATTCAGAACCCTATGATATTGTTGCGACCACAACAATCCAACTAGAATAACCAGAGGATCTTGAGGAGGGGGAGCACCTCTTTCATTCACAGATGTGGGTGAAGGGGACCCTGTTACATTTTATCGTTGATAACAAAATCCAAAATAACCTAATCTCAACAGAGGTCATCAAGCAGTTGGATTTTCCTACAACACCACTCCCGCAACCATACAACATCGAGTGGCTTCTCCAAGGTTGAGATCTTTGTGTTAGCCAACAATGTCGCTTATCCTATGACATCAAGCCCTTCAAGGATGAGGTACTTTGTGATTTTTTCCCACTGGAATTCTATGAGGTTCCATTAGGCTAGCCATATATGTGGAAGCATCATGTTGTTTATGAGTCTCGACCCCGTAGTGTCATTATTACTTTGGGGGGG
The DNA here is from genome assembly GCA_000966675.3 of Picea glauca. Lineage (NCBI taxonomy): Eukaryota > Viridiplantae > Streptophyta > Pinopsida > Pinales > Pinaceae > Picea > Picea glauca. The sequence goes on from JZKD02S2261717.1 coordinate 114,091, forward strand.
TCATATCTACAAGATACTAGAGGTAGTCCCGACTAGTATCTTGACAAAAAAGTGCCACAAAGTAATATCTCATACTGCAAAGTTTATCCTATTCACAATATTGGTAGAAGGTGAATAGAAGGAAACCGCAACCACTTCATCCTCGACCCAATACCTTTCTATCCAACAAAAGTAGATTGTAGAAGAGCACAAAAATATTGTTGCATCACCTATGGGGGTGCCTCCACACTTCTCAATCCAACAAAGTTACAACAGATCCCTTCATACTCCTCATATCGCATATTCACCAACATAGTTGTCCCACACTCAGGCATATCATGCAACTATATCAGTTGAATGGATCAAACCCCTCCAAAAACAAGTTTATAACAACCTTCAACAATCTAAGTAGGACAACTTCTTTAGCAAGGAAAGAAGTTGACCGAGGTTGAGATTTAGAAAAAGCTTCCCCATCTTCCACGAGAACAATGTTATGAACATAATATATAATAATAAATATAAATACATTATAATAGTTAATGAATAATTAATGAAGAGACACCTTCCCAATGAAAGGTCACTTCTCTTCATGGAAGGGCACCCGTGCGTGGGTATATAAGGCCCTCATTCTTATTGTATCTGATCATCTTATATTCATATACATTATTTAATATATTATCCTTTATGGATTATAACCAATTGTCCTAACTACATTGGGTATTTACGTGGTGAACCGGCTTGGTTCACCACAGTGGTATTAGAGCTTCGTCTCGATCCAAATTTTGGCCTCAAATAGAGTTTCTCTAAACTCAGGTCTTTGACCTCATATTTTCCATTGGTCATTTATAAATCAAATATTCTACACATTTCAGCGAAAGTAAAAAAGTCATTCTGCACAAAATAAAAAAATAAAAAATAAAAAATAAAAAAAAAGAGGAGAAAAAAAAAACAAAAGAAAAGAAAAAAAATAAAAGGTTTTTCTTAAGGGGCACGCGAAGAAGTATAAGTGCACACCAAGAAGTTTGAAAGAAATATTCTATATTTGACATTAGTTAAGCTAATTTTCATTTAAAAAGTGAGAAAAAGTAATTTAAAAGAAAAAGTTTCAAAGAAGAGGAAAAGTAAATATTTTATTTTACCTTTGGAGATTTATCATCCCATGGTTTTGGAAAACCATTGGACCATGGTATTTCATATATATATATATATATATATATATATATATATATATATATATATATATATATATATATAATATATGTGTGTGTGTGTATTTTCCTCTAAATAAGTATTTCACAAAACTTAGGGTTGTGTTTGTTGAGCTCTAACCGCCGCTAACAAATAGTCAAGAGTATAAAAGAGATTTATAAGGTACTTTTTATAAAGTATAAAAAGGATTATAAAAATTGGAGTGAAAATATATATATATAAGAAGAAATGATTATAACTAAAAGAGTTCTTTTGGAAAGTGTGAAGGTAATATTAAATTATTTCTCATTAATTACCAAGGAAAACAAGAAGAAGAAGATATTAAGTGAATATAAAATTACTTTTGGTAAAGTATAAAGAAAATATTCAAAGTTTTTAAACTCTATATATATAAAAGGAAGAATTATCATGGATTATTTTCTTAAAAGAATATAAATGAATATTAGAGTAATATATCTATTAAGTCAAGAAGATTAAGTCTTATTATTTTTAAAGGGATATTATAATAATTATAAGGTCAATTCAAATTAAAAAATGGATTATTAAAATTATAATATTTTCTGGTAAAAATCATCTAAGTAGATGCATTGGATTATTAACATTTAGAGGAAATATCCAAGAAAAATAAGTTAGCATCCACATTTTCCGATATCAGAAGAAAAATCACATAACTATGGATTTGGCGAATCAATTAATAGTTCTAAACACAAATGGAATCGAAAAAAAAAAATTTTTTTTTTTGCAATAAATATGACATCAAGTATTTACTGTTGACACTCAAAGATTATAAACTCGTATCGAATTTAGAGGTTACAACTATATATGAAAAATAGGTTGATATAATCCTTGGCTCGACTTGGTTAGAGACGTTGGGTAGCTTAATATTAAACCTTGAGAAAAAGTTTTTAATGTTTTCCTACAAGATGAAAAAAATAAAATTACATGATGTCTCAGTAAAGTCAGATTCAATATATACGTCAAAATATCTTGATCATATCTCCAAAATACTACTATCATATAAACAACAGTCAATACTAGAGATCCAAAAAGAATGTGACAAAATCGTCATAGACAAGGACGCAAAAATTTGTCGCCTAAAATCTCATAATCAAAGTTTACTCACCAAGATTAAGAAGATAAAGAGTGATAAGAATATTGTACAAGACAAGTTAGAACAAATTATCAATAAGGAATCATTGGTAGATAAAGAGACAATGACTGAACTTATGGAACTACATAAGTCTTCAAATGGAAAAATCATGATGGTGGATAAAGTAATTAATACAGACCCAATCAACCTTACAGCTCAAAGGGATTAAGTTGATGTAAAGAGGTCTTCACATGTCAAAGTAGAAACAATTTAGGGCTATGAAGAAGACTCAATTCCAAGTGTTAATCAAGAATAAGCTACAAGTACACGAAGTAAAGATTAGATTGCAATGATGCCTTATAGACATCCTAATCACAAAAATCGATACTTCAACCAATCAATGTATCCATAGAAACAAATGACAAATATGTCAAAAATTATTACCTCCATTACAAATGATTCTCAAGCTAGAAGTTATCATGGGAGTCAAAATACATCAAATTGTCTACAAGAACCCCATAAAATCCCCATTGTGTAGAAGATCGATTTAAGGTGGGAAGACTCCCTTACAATTCGACAGTTTTACACAACACTTAGAATATCCTATCATTTCAAGTCCTCAAAAATCACTAATTAGGGAATAAAGAATAAGGAGACAATATTACAAGCCAAAGCAAGAGATAAGTATTCCATAAGTATGATTTGTGGACAAAGCATTTTTAAGGGGAAGGCAATGTTATGAACATAATATATAACAATAAATATAAATACATTATAATAGTTAATGAATAATTAATGAAGAGACACCTTCCCAATGAAAGGTCATGTCTCTTCATGGAAGGGAACCCCTATGTGGGTATATAAGGCCCTCATTCTTATTGTATATCATCATCTTATATTCATATACATTATTTAATATATTATCCTTTATGGATTATAACCTATTGTCCTACCTACATTGGGTATTTACCTGGTGAACCGGCTTGGTTCACCACACTGACACAATGGGGACCATTTCTTCCTAAGGGGGGAAGAATGATCCAGGCAGAAATCGGTGGCTACCCACCTATTCCACTGGCTCAAAATAGGGGTTTTCACATTGACAATTTTTCTACAGTTTTTCGGGTCCTGAACTTCTGGGATTGTTTTGAGGTCCTAAATGATGTTTTTTGGGCTTGGTAACGTCTATCATGTAACTAGAGGCAAATGATAGGCTGGACAAAATATTCACTAATCGGCTAGACCTTTCTAATGAGGCATGTAATTCCCCAAATGGAGATCGTATGCAAAATTTATGCCCTCGGGAATTTGACATATCAACTACCCCCATTAGGGCCCACAAACCTTTCGACGTTTCATATTCTGGGGTTAGGGTTTTGGATTTTATTTATGTTAAAAAGGCCTTTGGAGCCTCATTATAAACTTAATATTATTTCGAATGAGCATAACCATCACATCTCTTCTTAGATATAAGCTTCCACCATTCTAGCGAGTTCATTCACTCTGTAATTTTACAGTTTCTATACATTTATTTCATTAATTAAAATTGTACAATACTGTATCTCTATGTTTATGGAAATATATATCTATATTTAATTATTTTATTTCTACCTGAATTTCGTTCTCAAAATAATCCAGATCAAAAATTGGGAAATGTATCCCATGTGGACACAAGCTAGTTCCCAACATGACAAGTGTCAAGTTGGGAACATGAAAATATATTTGGGGGGATTTAATACATTTGGACATCATTCCATTATGATTATTGTCACCTCACCTCACTATTGTCATCTATATCTCCATGTTGCCATCACATGTACCTGTACTTGTACCATGGAAAGCTTTGGAATTGGATTGAAGAGGCAGGTTGTCAGGCCCATGGGATACTTAAGAAGCAGGTTGTTAGGCCAGTGAGAATTCTCTCGAAGCGAGAGACCTATTGGGAATTGATTTCCCAAGGTGCGAAGTTACAACTACATGGCTCTGAGACTTCCTGTCCAGTATGTTGTTGAAGCCCCAGAAGGGAAGTGTGGCAGCCGAAGGACTGATGAGCAGAGAAGGGGCACACTTCTTGGGGTGGGACATGCATGTGGGGAATGAGGGACTGTAGGTCGTTTGCTAGAGTTGGCACCTGAGTTTGAGTTTATTTTGTTTGAGAGACCTTATCCTAGTTAGGAATCCTCTACCCAGGTGGAGTTTTAGCCCCAGATCAGGGGTGTCCCACTGCTAAGAGTTATGAGAAGTGTAGTCTAAGGCTAGGAGGATTATGGAAGGTATGCACACAGTTGGTGTTATTTTTACCAAAGATAAGTGTTTATTGTGTGTTAATTTTATGTGTTATGTTAATATTTATTCAATTATTCTCATGGGTTTTTTTTTATATATATATTCCACATTCATCTGTGTGATTGCATAACATTTTCATTAATTAAATTAGTATCATAGTTCATAATTTTTATGTGGAATTTCCCAACAAGGGTATGGGGATGCTACAATGTGGTATCAAAGCTCCAGTTTCAAAATTGAGCCTGGATGGGCCAAGTTAGCATAATGATGAAGAAAAAATTCATAGAGAATTAATTTCTAGAGTATCTCAAATTTCTGCAAGTTGTTTGACAAAATTATTATAGTGAAATTGAACAAATTTCATAGGAATTTGAAGAAAGGGAGCCTCAAAATTGAAAAATGAGCAATTTTATCTATAATTTGGACAAAAATCGGACCTGTAGATGGCCAAAATTTGAAATTGCAAAGTGCCTATGGTGAGATTAAGCGAAATTTGGCGTTTTTGGAGAAAGCCCAAAAATTACGATTAAATTCATGGAAAATTTGACATATAAGGATTGAATTCCATGTGAAGAGTTTAATTTGATGCTTATGGGGCCATATTGGATATATTGATTTCATTTACAATATATAATGGAGGCCACACAAATAATTGCGAAATTGGGCATATTTGGAAATTTTGAAAATAAGCAAAATTGGAAAAATTTGGGAATTTTTCTGTACGTTGATGTCAACATGGCGGGGGTGACTACGTGTTAGCTGATGTGGGAGAAAGGTTACATGTAATTCCATAGTGTAATATACATGGTTGTAGTAATATTCAATATGTGGTAGTTGTGACAGTCGACGTGGAGCTTAAGTGTCAATACCTGCCCGCCTGGCGAAACTGTGAGTTGGACCTATGGAACCCTATTGTGGGGGGGCTCATATGGGGTTAGGATAACCCAAGGTAGGGGTCGTAATGCATTAGTTTTTGAAATTACACCATGTTGTTAAACACGGTTTATTCTTACGGCCCCTCCCCTCTGTGCTAATGGTAAAACAAGCTTGGGGGGCCGCAATGCGATGAGGGTCATCAATCACCATTGACTCCCCACGATCCTTCATCGTTCGATTAAAAGGGAATGAAACTTTGTGCGCACATGGTATATGGGTGAATATGGGGCCCATCCATCCTCTATACTCAATAAAAATGTGCCACTTGGTAGCTAAGGAATTGTGGGG
>JZKD02S2261717.1:120556-151627 GCA_000966675.3 Picea glauca
AATAGAGAAGAAGATGGATTAGGATACCGAGTCAAGAAAATCAGGGAGTCACAAGTCTCATGATGAGAGAAGAAGAATTAGTAGTGTTGGAAGACATCACCATCACTCTCCAAGACATTCAACTAGGAGATAACATAGTAGTTCAATCCCATCCTCCATCAGGAAGAATAAGAGGAGGTATGGGGTGGATGAGCTACATGGATAAATGAATAAAATCGAGCCTCCTACATTTGATGGTGAGCACAAGAAGGATGAGGATGAAGAGACCTGGCTGTTGGGAATGAAGAAGTATTTTTCAATTTCATACTTACTCTTCATAGGAAGAAGGGATAATTTCCATTTACCATCTCAAAGGAAAAGCATAAATGTGGTGGGACCAGTTTTTGGAAGTGCAACACATTGATGAGAATAAGGTTACTTGGAGATAATTTAAAATGTATTTTCAAAAGAAATACTTAACCATATGATACTGTGATAAGAAAATGAAGGAATTATTTGAACTCATTATTGGGAGTATGACCATAGATGAGTATGAAATGAGGTTTTTAGAGCTGCTAAAATATTTTTCAGATACAGTATGATGATCCAAAGACACTAGATGAAACTATGAGGAGGGATAAATTCCTTTATGATCAACATACATGAATACCAACTTTCCAAAAGGATTGGGAAGGCAAGAAGAGAAGCAATATGGAGTAGAGGAAGAATGGGACCAAGCCACCATTCTTCAAAAAGAATACGCAGGGACCACCAGATTTTAAAGAACCCTTAATGATCGAGACAATGGGAAAAATAACATGGAAACCAACTATTCAATGTTGGTGTTGTGGGGGAGATCATATGCACAAAGATTTCCCTCACAGAGGTGAAAAAGTGAGGATTGTTCAAAATGTACAACAAGCTAAAAAAATGGAGGACATGGGTATAAATGTACCTAGGCTCTACACATCCTTGGATAACAAGAAAGATGAGTTTCAATCACATATGATTGAAGTGGAAGGTAATATCAACAACCAACCCATTACTATTTTAATTTATTCAGAAGCTATTCATATTTATCTATATCCTAATATGGTGGAAATATTTCAATTGCCAAGAAGTAAGCTTGGAAAAACTTGGTTGGTGCAACTAGCTACATGAGATAAAAGGAAAATTAATGAGATGGTTAAGGCATGCCCAATGGAAATGAGTGGACTGAGCACCAAACAAGATTTGAACATCATACCGTTGGGATCATATGACTGCGTAATTGGTATGTATTGGTTGGACCAAAATCATGTTTTCCTAGACTATTATAATAAGGAATTTACTTGGATGAGAAAGGGAACTTGAGAACAATTCAAGGTATATTGAGGGAAGCAACTATTAGGGAAGTTTCAGCCTTACAGCTGAAGAAAAGATTCAGGAAAGGATGTCAACTATTTGCATCACATATGGACGAGGCACCCAAGTATAAAGTACCAAATGTTGAAGATTATGCATTCTTAAAAGTGTATGAATATGTATTTATAGAAATATTAGGGTTTCCACCCAAGAGAGATATTGATTTCTCCATAAATTTGATTCATGGAACAACCCTGGTATCCAAGACTCCTTATAGGATGATTACACCAGAGTTGAAGGAATTACAAATGCAACTTGAGGATATTTTGAAGAAGGGGTATATATGCCCAAGTGTGTCACCTTGGGGTGCCCCAATGCTATTTGTGAAAAATAAGGATGGTACCTTAAGGATTTGCATTGACTTCATGTAGTTGAAAAACGTAACTATGAAAAAAAAATATCCTTTGCCAAGGATCGATGATATTTTTTATCAACTGAAAAATGATAAGATATTCTCCAAGATTGACCTTAGGTCATGATATCATCATGTGAGAATTAAAGAACAAGAAATAATCAACACTGCCTTCAGAACAATGTATGGCCATTATGAGTTCACAATGGTTCCATTTGGGTTATCAAATGCACCACTTGTCTTCATGTGTTTAATGAATGGTATTTTCAGGGATTACTTGGATAAATTTGTCATTGTCTTCGTCGATGACATTATTATAAATTCTAAGTTTGAAGAAGAGAATGAGTAAAACTTGAGGATGTTGTTATAGGTATTGAGAGAGAATCAATTTTATGCCAAATTGAGCAAGTGTTCATTCTTCTAAAAGAAAATTCATTATTTGGGCCATATCATTCCAGAAGAAGGGATAACAATGGATCCGAAAAATATAAGGTCCATTGAAGGGTGGCCAAAACCAAGCAATGTCTTTAAGGTGATATCATTCATGGGACTTGCAGGTTACTATAGAATATTTATTGAGGAATTCTCAAATATTGTACGCCCAATCACTTCCTTGCGAAAGAAGGGTATGAAGTTTGAGTGGACATCGGATTGTGAAAGAACTTTCCAATGCTTGAAATATATGTTGACCAATGCACCAATTTCAAGAATTGTTGATTCTAATGAAGATTTTGTAGTATGCACTAGCACATGTAAAGAAGGGCTTGGTAGATTCCTTAGTCAAAATGGGCATGTGGTATGTTATGATTCAAGGAAATTAAAGGAACATGAAAGACACTATGCTACTCATGATTTGGAATTGGTATCCATAGTGCACGCCTTGAAGATTTGGAGGAACTACCTCATGGAATTTTTTTTTGAGTTGAGGACAAACTATAGTGGTCTGAAACATTTATTTGGACAACCAACTGTAAATTCAAGGAAAATAAGATGGTTGGAATTCCTCAGTGAATATGACTTTGATATAAAGCATATCAAAGGTAAAGAGAATAAGGTGGTTGATGCACTCAGTAGGAGAGTTCATGAGATGCATTCTACAACCATTATAATGTACAGATCATATTTAAAAGACATAATTTAGAGGCTACAAAATCAGATCCATGGTACATGGAAATAAGGACAAAATTACATCAATATATTTTGTAGCATAAAATTGAAGATTTTGAGTTAAAAGAGGATGAAATTCTCATGTAAAGAAGAATAATTTATGTGTCAAAATCCTAGGAATTGAAAAATATGATATTGAAAGAAATGCATAATGTGCCTTATGATGGGCACCTAGGTTACCAAAAAAATATTGCAGCTGTCAAGAGCCAATACTATTGGCCAGGTATGAAGAAAGAAGTGGTTGATTTTATTGCCAGGTGTTTGGAATATCAAAAGGTCAAGGATGCACATAGACACCAAAATGATTTTCTATATCCATTACCCATCCGTGAGTGGAAATGGGAAGTTGTAACAATGGATTTCATCACTAAACTTCCTAGAAAAAACAAGCAGCATGATTCCATCATGGTGGTGGTGGATAAGCTTACTAAAGCTTCCCATTTTATTCCAGTGAAGCTCACTCACAAGGAAACTAATATTTTTGATATTTGTAGATTTTAACCTTGTACAATATTTATTGCAAACATATTTCCAGTAAAAGAACAGAAAAAATACAATGGAATACAAACATTACATAGATATTTTTCTCCTGGAAGCCCAAACTGGGAAAACCAACATATTCTATATTCATTCATTGTGATACATTATTTACAATACAATATACATATAAGATCTAATGACATCCAAAACCCTAACCCAATGACTTGGATTAGTCAACAACCCTAATTCCTTAACCAGAAATAGAAAACCATCGACAAAAAACCATGTGCCAAAAAAACCGCCCAACAATGGACACACAAATCGAGGCAACATGAAAAATGAGGCAAAATGTGACATGTTTCTAGCGGCAAAATGTGAGACGTTTACAATATGATGATCCAAAGACATTAGAGGAAACTATGAGGAGGGATAAATTCCTTTATGATCAACATATAGGAATACCAACTTTCCAAAAGGATTGGGAAGACAATAAGAGAAGCAAGATGGAGCAGAGGAAGAAGGGGTCCAAGCCACCATTCTTCAAAAAGAATACGCAGGGACCACCATCTCTTAAAGAACCCTTAATGATTGAGACAATGGGGAAAATACCAAGGAAACCACCTATTCAATGTTGGGGTTGTGGGGGAGATCATATGCACAAAGATTTCCCTCACAGAGGTGAAAAAGTGAGGATTGTTCACAATGTGCAACAAGATGAAACAATGGAGGACATGGGCAGAAATTTAACTAGGATCTGCACATCCTTAGATAACAAGCAAGATGACTTTCAGTCACATATGATTGAAGTGGAAGGTAATATCAACAACCAAATCATTTATATTTTAATTGATTCTGAAGTTATTCATAGTTATCTATATCCTGGTATGGTGGAAATATTTCAATTGCCAAGAAGTAAGCTTGGAAAAACTTGGTTGGTGCAGCTAGTTACATGAGATAAAAGGGATGGTTAAGGCATGTCAAATGGACATGAATGGACTGAGCACCAAAGAAGATTTGAACATCATACCGTTGGGATCATATGACTGCCTAATTGGTATGTATTGGTTGGACCAACATCATGTTTTCCTAGACTATTATAATAAGGAATTTACTTACTTGGACGAGAAAGGGAACTTGAGGACAATTCAAGGTATTCCCAGGGAAGTTTCAACCTTCTAGCTGAAGAAAAGATTCAGGAAAGGTTGTCAACTATTTGCATCACATATGGAGAAGGCATCCAAGGATAAAGTGCCAAATGTTGAGGATTATGCAGTCTTAAAAGTGTTTGAAGATGTATTTATAGAAATACCAGGGTTTCCACCCAAGAGAGATATTGATTTCTCCATAAATTTGATTCATGGAGCAACCCTGGTATCCAAGACTCCTTATGGGATGAGTACACCAGAGTTGAAGGAATTGAAAATGCAACTTGAGGAGATTTTGAAGAAGGGGCATATATTCCCAAGTGTGTCACGTTGGGGTGACCCAATGCTATTTGTGAAAAATAAGGATGGTACCTTAAGGATTTGTATTGCTTAAAGCAGTTGAAAAAGGTAACTATGAAGAAAAAATATTCTTTTCCAAGGATCGTTGATCTTTTTTATCAACTAAAAAATGATAAGATATTCTCCAAGATTGACCTCAGGTCATGATATCATCATGTGAGAATTAAAGAACAATGTATGGCCATTATGAGTTCAGAATGGCTCCATTTGGGTTATCAAATGCACCACTTGTCTTCATGTGTTTAATGAATGGTATTTTCAGGGATTACTTGGATAAATTTTTCATTGTCTTCTTGGATGACATTCTTATATATTCTAAGTTTGAAGAAGAGAATGAGTAACACTTGAGGATGTTGTTACATGTATTGAGAGAGAATCAGTTCTTTGCCAAATTGAGAAAGTGCTCATTCTGCCAGAAGCAAATTCATTATTTGGGCCATATCATTTCATAAGAAGGGATAACAATGGATCCAAAAAATATAAGGGCTATTGAAGGGCGGCCAACACCAAGGAATGTATTTGAGGTGAGATCATTCATGGGACTTGCAAGTTACTATAGAATATCTATTGAGTAATTCTCAAAGATTGCACACCCAATCACTTCCTTGTGAAAGAAAGGTGTGAAGTTTGAGTGGACATCAGATTGTGAAAGAACTTTCCAATGCTAGAAATGTCTGTTGACGAGTGCACCAATTTTGAAAATTGTTGATCCTAATGAATATTTTGTAGTATGCACTAGTGCATGTAAAGAAGGTATTGGTAGATTCCTTAGTCAGAATGGGCATGTGGTATGCTATGAATCAAGGAAATTAAAGGATCATGAAAGAAATTAGGCTACTCATGATTTGGAATTGGCATCCATAGTGCACTCCTTGAAGATGTGGAAGCACTACCTCATGTGAAAAATATTTGAGTTGAGGATAGACCATAGTGGTCTGAAATATTTATTTGGACAACCAACTTTAAATTCCAGGAAAAGCAGATGGTTGGAATTCCTCAGTGAATATGACTTTGATATAAAGCATATCAATGGTAAAGAGAACAAGTTGGTTGATGCACTCAATACGAGAGTTCATGAGATGCATGCTACAACCATTAGCATGTACAAATCATATTTAAAAGCTAAGATTTTAGAGGCTACAAAATCAGATCCACAGTACATGGAAATAAGGACAAAATTACATCAAGGTATTTTGCAGCATAAAATTGAATATTTTGAGTTAAAAGAGGATGAAATCGTCATGTAAAGAAGAAGAATTTATGTGTCAAAATCCCAGGAATTGAAAAATATGATATTGAAAGAAATGCATAATGTGCCTTATGTTGGGCACCCAGGTTACCAAAAAAATATTGCAGCTATCAAGAGCCAATACTATTGGTCAGGTATGAAGAAAGAAGTGGTTGATTTTATTTCCATGTGTTTGGAATGTCAAAAGGTCAAGGATGCACATAGACACCCAACTGGTTTTCTATAGCCATTACCCATTCATGAGTGGAAATGGGAAGTTGTAACAATGGATTTCATCGCTAAACTTCCCATAACAAACAAGAAGTATGATTCCATCATGGTGGTGGTTGATAAGCTTACTAAAGCTGCCCATTTTATTCCAGTGAAGCTCACTCACAAGGAAACTAAAATTTTTGATATTTGTAGATTTTAACCTTGTACAATATTTACTGCAAACATATTTCCAGTAAAAGAACATAAAATATACAATGGAAAATACAAAAATTAAACAGAGATTTTTCTCCTGGAAACACAAACCGGGAAAACCAACATATTGTATATTCACTCATTGTGATACATTGTTTACAATAAACTATACATATAGGATCCAACGAAATCCAAAACCCTAACCCAATGACCTAAATTAGTCAACAACCCTAATTCCTTAACTAGAAATAGAAAACCATCGTCAAAATACCATGTGCCGAAAAACCGCCCAACAATGGACACAAAAAACGAGGAAAAATGAAAAATGAGGCAAAATGCGACATGTTTCCCGAGGCAATTTTTTTTTATCGGGGTCACTTCCCTCAAACCTCGTGCAGGGGGATTCCCCCCGCCCCCTTAAACCCCCTTGTGCACCTAGCACAATGCATACACTACCACTCGTGCAAATAATATAACACATGCTCAACATTCTCCCACTTGTTGTTTTGTTTGCATATAGGGGGTTACAGGGTTATATAGTCAACAATCCAAAGAAACAATGCCCATGGATCCTATACACGAAGAGAAATTATTAGTGCTCATAGATTTTGTTAATGAATCTGCAATATTCTTCAAAGTGTCCACCTTCATCAACAACACTTTCTTTTCTTCAACCGTGTCTCTTACAAAGTGATATTGAATATCAATATGCTTTGTCTTTGAATGATAAGTCAGGTTCTTCGCCAAAAAAATTGCACTCTGACTGTCACAATCTATCCTTACAACTTGGTGTACCAACCCAATACCTGAACACAATATTTGTAACCATACTTCTTCCTTAATTGCATGAGTGGTTGCCATGTATTCAATGTCTGTATTTGAAAGTGCCACTACAACCTGTTTTTTTCTCATCCAACTTATTTCTCCCCCAAACAAGTTAAACACATACCCACTTGTAGATATCCTACGATACAGATCTCCATCCCAGTATGCATCCACAAAGCCATGTATATCCACCACTCTGTCCAATCCTGGTCTTCCTTGGTAGCAAAATCCATAGCTAGCAGTGCCACACAAATACCTGAAAATCCTTTTTACTGTTGTCCAATGTTCCTTCCCTAGTTTTCAAATATACCTTCTAAAAAATCCCATTGTATGTGCAATGTATGGTCTAGTATAGACCATTGCATACATCAAATTTACAACTTCACTCACATATGGAACAAAAGACATGTTGTCCTCCTCTTCCCGTGTCTTGGTACAATGATCCACATATAACTTTACACCAACATGAATAGGAACCTTGACTGGTTTACATTCCTGCATATTAAACCTCTGCAATATTGTCTTGGCATATTTTCTCTGATTTAACCAGAGATTCTTGTTTTTTTTATCTCTTTTAATTTCCATGTCCAAAATGAAATTTTAAGCATCGAGATCCTTCATGTCAAATTTAGAGGACAACTGAGTTTTCACATCCTGGATAATCTCCTTGTTGTTTCTTATCAACAACATGTCATCCACATACAAGAAAAAATAAATCAAATGATCACCAATTAATTTAAAATACACACAGTGATCCTCTTTGCTTCTTTTGAAGCCAATTCCCAACATATAAGTATCAAAATTTTGATAACACATCCTTGGTGATTGTTTTAAACCATACAGAGACTTTTTTAGCTTGCATACCATCTCCTTCTTTCCCTTCACAACATAACCTTATGGTTTCTTCATATAGATTTCTTCTTCCAGATCCCCATGTACGAATTTTGTCTTCACATCCATCTGTTCTACATTGAAATCAAATGCAACAACAATAGATAACACAAATATTATAGAGGTTAACTTGGCAACAGGAGAAACAATCTCACCAAAATCAATTCCCTCAACCTGGGAATAACCCTTTTATACCAACCGAGCTTTGTATTTCTCCACTTTTCCTTTTGCATTCAACTTTGTTTTAAATAGCCATTTATTTCCAATGGGATTTATTCCAATTGGAAACTCCACTAGATCCCAAGACTCATTCTTATTCAAGGATTCCATTTCTTCGTCCATGACCTTTTTCCATAGATTTCCATTCTCTGAATCCATTGCCTCTCTGATAGTTCTAGGATCATCATTAGTAATAGACAAAGCAAAATTTAAACGAAAATAATATGGATTATACCTTTCTGGTAGCCTTCTTTCTTGAACCGATCTCCTCAATACTAGAGTACGAGGATCTTCTTCTTATGATTCTTGTTTTTCTGTAGAGTCTGATTCATCATCCTTTAAGACAAACTCTATTTTCTTTGGTTCTTCCTTACTTTGTAGGAATTCACATTTAACAAGATCCTTCATTTCTCTAAATACCACATCTTGGCTATACACTACCTTCTTAGTTTCTGGGTTCCAAAGCTTATAACCTTTGAGACCATATTTATATCCAATAAAGATACACTTTTCAACCTTCTTATCTAGTTTACTCTTGTTTTCCTTTGGAACATGAACATATGCATCACATCCAAATACCTGGAGATGTGTGAGAGAAGGTTTCTTACCAGTCCATACCTCTTGTGGAGTCTTTTCATCCAACACTGATGAGGGTCATTTGTTGACCAGGTAACATGCAATACCCACTGCCTCTGCCTAGAATTCTTTCTCTAACCCAACATCACTGAGCATGCACCTTTATTTTTCCATCAACATCATGTTCATCCTTTATGCAACTCCATTATGTTGAGGTGTAAATGGAGTATTATTTTTCCTTTCTATGCCACACTTCTTACAAAATTATTCAAATTCATTCTCGCAGAACTCTCTGCCATTATCTATCCTCGACGCCTTGATTATTTTCTCTGTTTGATTCTCAACAAGAGCCTTAAACTATTTAAACCTATCAAAGACTTTAGATTTCTTCCTGAAGAAATATATCCAAGTATTCCTCAAGAATTCATCTATAAATGAGACACAATATACAGATTTTCCCAATGATGGGACTGATACATGTCCAAAAACATCACTGTGAACTAGCTATAAAATTCCTTCTGCCCTCGATGCACCATAGGGGAATCTTAGTCGATTCTTCTTTCCATATACACAATGTTCACATAAATCAAAATCTAGAGAGAAGTTAGGCATACCTTCAACCATACCTTTACCATGTAGTAGTTGAAGACCCTTTTCTCTGATATGCCCTAGTCTTTGATGCCACAACGTAACCTTTTCTCTAGAGACTGTAGGAGTTCTTTCTTATTCAAATCCAATATCGGGAAAAATGTAACTATTACACCCATCACTAATAATGATTCATTTTAGCTTATACAGAGTTCCAAACTGAACTCCCTTCAAAAACACCATTTCTCCTCAAGCCATCCTATAGGTTTCCTTTTCAAATATTGTTTTTACCCCTGCATCGTCCATTTTTCTTACAGAAATCAAATTTTTGGCTAGACCTGGATGCGCATAACACTAGGAAGTGTTCTAATCCTTCCATCTATGAGCCTCAACTTGACTTTTCCTCATCCTATGATTCTAGTTGTTGAATCATCACCTAGGAAAACAATATCTCCATCATACCTTTCATATTCATAGAACCACTCCTTGTGGGGAGTCATATGAAAGGATGCACCCAAGTCAACAAACCATGCCTCATGATCTGCATGTGTGCTTGAATAAGACAAGTACACATCCTCTCCTTCTTCCTTGGAGGTTTTTTCTTATGTAGAAAGATATTCTTCAGATCCCTTCTTTTTCTCAACTTTGGATCTACATTGCTTCTTGTAGTTCCCTTATTTTCCACATATCCAACATACCTTTACAAACTTTCCGAGAGATTTAGATCTACCCTTAGACTTAGATCTCCCACTTGAGAACACAGATATATTTCTTTCCTCGGAGCATCTCTTGCAAGTAATGCATATGTGCTTTGTCCTTCCATGTTATTCTGTCTCATCTCCTCCTACAACAAGGATGAGACCACTTCATCAAACTTCAAGGTAGTTGTATTACTACCTATGGCCACAACCAGACTATCCCACGATTATAGTAAAGAACACAGTAAACTGATACACTTATCTTCATCTAAAATTTTAATCTCAACAGATACTAACTGACTTACCATAGTATTGAAGGCATTCAAATGCTCTACCACCAATTCTCCATCTGTCATCCTTAGGTTATACAAACAATTTCTCAGGAATAGTTTATTTACTAGGAACTTAGACCGATACAAATTCCCCAACTTATCTCATAAATCCTTGGTTGTAGCTTCCTCTGACAAATTCAGTAATACTGAATCTGAGAGACATAGTCGGATTGTGATCTTCGCCTTCTGATCTAAATTTTTTCTGTCATCTTCTGAAGTTCTTGTAGGTGAAGTACTTGGATCTACCATGATCCGTTGATCTCTGTCCACCAAATAGATATTCCATATTGAGCTTCCACAACTCAAAACTTTTCCCATTGAACTTCTTGATCTCCATTTTCGAATTTCTCGTCATTTCTTTTCACCTAAAAAATCAATACCACAGATCTCCCACTGTAACAAGGATTATCACAGTCGTGAGCCAAACCCTTGACCACAAAAGCGTCCCCCTGAAGCCAACAAAGCTCTGATACCAAATGTATATTTTAACCTTGTAAAATATTTACTGCAAACATATTTTTAGTAAAAGAACATAGAATATACAATGGAAAATACAAACATTACACATAAATTTTTCTCCTGGAAACCCAAACCGAGAAAACTAACATATTCTATATTCATTCATTGTGATACACTCTTTACAATACAATATACATATAGGAGCCAATGGCATCCAAAACCCTAACCCAATGACCTGGATTAGTCAACAACCCTAATTCCTTAACTGGAAATAGAAAACCATTGGCAACAAACCATGTGCTAAAAAACCTCCCAACAATGGACACAAAAATCGAGGCAACACAAAAAACAATGCAAAAATGCGACACATTTCCCGTGGAAAAAATGCGAAACTACTACTCATGAAAATAATATAACACATATCCAACAATATTTATATGAGATAAATTTCTAGGCTACATGGTGCTCATAAGACAATTGTATCTGACAAATATCCCAAATTTACATCAAATTTTTGAAAGGCATTATTCAAGGGATTTGGAACAAATCTAAATTTTATCACAACCTATCATCCAGAGTAAGATGGGTAAATAGAAAGGGTAAATCAGGTGATATAAGACATGCTAAGGATGTATGTGATGGATATACCATTAAAATGGGACAACCAAATAGACAGAGCAATGGTTGGACCAAAATTACTCAAGGAAATGGAAGAGCATATGGTGAAAATAAAGAAAAATTTAAAGGCTTCAAAAGATAGGAAGAAAAGTTATGCTGATAAAGGTAGAACTCATAGAGATTTTAAAGTGGGAGACAATGTGTTCTTAAAAGTAAATACTAAGAGAAGTTCCCTGAAGTTGGGAAATTTTTCAAAGCTGACAACTCATTATTGTGGGCCATTTGAAATCTTGGAGAGGATTGGTCCTGTTGCATACATGTTTGCCTTACCCGCATCAATGTGTATTCATAATGTATTCCATGTATCGTTTCTTAAAAATTATGTACCCAATGCTATTTATGTCATTAATTGGAATGTGATTCAGGTGGAGCAAGAAGACAACTTTCAAGTGCAACCGGTTTGCATATTGGATCAGAGTATCAAGCAACTCCAGAATCGAGACATAGGGATAGTAAAGGTCCAATGGACCTAGTATAGTCTTGAGGATGCAACTTGGGAGCACAAGGATGTTATGCAGGTAGAATAACCACATCGTTTTGAATACTTTTAAAGTTTTCGATTGTACATGTGTATATAATGCATTGAGGACAATGCATAAATAATGGGGAGGGGAATGTAATACCCCTAGGACAAACCCCAATTGTAAATATAATGTAATTTTACATATAGGCTGGTGAGCTTGGATACTTTGAGGCCATAATGCATGTGTGTTTATTAGGCTAGAGATCCAGAAAAACTAAAAGGCTAGTAAGCTTATATTTGTACAATGTAATCAAACTTAGTTTTTAATGAAAACACGTATGTTGGACAAAAATTTTGGATTCAGTTTTCATAAAAATCCTAAGTATGGATGATATGCACAACAATAGAAGAAAGAAGACAACGCATGAACATAGTGCATAGTAAAGGCACATGCAGGCTCGGAAGTGCGCAATAAAAACATACTTAGCATAGAATAAAGAAGAGAATAAATAAGAGAATAAAGCATAAAATAAAGAAAGAGAAGAAAGTGAGTGAAAATGAAGGATAGTAGTTCGTCTTGCCAAAAGTAGAAAGACGTGAAAAAGAAGGAAGAACGACAGTTGAGAATGAAAAAGAAACATGCAGATGTAAAAGCAAGAAAAGAAATCTTGAACAACGAGTCAACACGAGTTGTCATAAGTCTGAATGAGTTGTAATTGGGTTTTTGGGATAAGAAAAATAGGGTTTTGATCCCTAGAATTCATGTATAAATATGTAATGGGTCGGGTAGAATAGGGGTTTGTTCACAAGTGTTGATATAGTCTATGATATGTTTTTTTGTTCGTGAGGAGAGTGAGGGAATAGACTGAGTATGGGGGAGAAAGTCTATGTATGAGTGGAGGAAGAGAGTTGTAGAGAGAGACTTGCACTGCAGACTGGATAGGAAAGATGGAGAGAGATATATATTTATATCTCTATTGTAAGTGCGGTGCATAGTCTGAGATGATTACAGAAATAATAATAAAGAAGCCATTCATTGTCGACGTAGCCCAAAGTTGGGAAAACCATGTTAACTACTATGTTTTATTGTATTTTATGTGATCTATCATGCATATTCTCTTTATGGATGTTAGACTTGATTTTCCTACTATATGATCACTGTGCAATAGTTATGAATGTTATATTAAATGGTTTATGTTGCAATTTGTAGTATAATGGTAATATATACTGAATTCACTAAGTAACCAAGGAAGAATAAATACGAGATAATGCACATAGAACAAATAAGCAATAATGAATAATATGATCTCCTTCCATTCCCTCACTACTACAAAAAATTGGTTCATGTAGCCCCAATAGATGCCTCGAGTGAGACTTCAATTTCATGCAGGTGACGCCGAAAAAGCTGGTGTCTGAGGGTTTTGTTGGTTAAGACAACTTGAACCTAGTGTCTTATAACCATGCGCCAACAACATCATTGTTGTATACCAACCATGTAAAAGAGTATTTGGGGCTAAAACTCCACTAGAAGGGGAAAGGGGGGGGATACGAGTCTAGGTAAAATGGGATAAGCTAAAGGGGATTAAGCCCAAAAGAATATTTGATTAATATTCCTAAATATATAAAGTATAAACTATGGATATAAAATATATCATAAGTTCAAAATTGTAAAATGTATCCCATGTGGACCCAATCTAGTTCCCAACATGACAAGTGTCAAGTTGGGAACATGAAAATATATATTGGGGGGATTTAGTTCATTTGGCCATCATTCCATTATGATTATTCTCACCTCACCTTACTATTCTCATCCATACCTTCATGCTTTCATCACCTATACATGTACTTGTACCATGTAAATATTTACAATTGGACTAAAGAGGTGGGTTTTTAGGCATGTGGGATACTGAAGAAGCAGGTTGTCAGGCCCATGAGCATTCTGTCCAGGTGAGAGAAATGTTGTGAATTGATTTCCCAAGTTGTCAAGATGCAATTATAGGGCTCTAAGAATTCATGGTCGACCTTTTTCTTAAGCCCCAGAAGGGAAGTGGGGCAACCGAAGGACTATTGAGTAGAGAAGGGGCACACTTCCTAGGATGGGATAAGCATGTGGGGAATGAGGGACTGTATGTTGTTCGCTAGAGTTGGCACCTGAGTTTGAGTTTTTGTTGTCTGAAAGACCTTAGCCTGGTTAGGAATCTTGTACCCAAGTGGAGTTTTATCCCCATCTCTAGAGTGACCCACTGCTGAGAGTTATGAGTAACGTGGTCTAAGGCTGGGAGGATCATGGAAGGTCTACACGCAGTTGGTGTTATTTTTACCAAAGATAAGTGTTTATTATGTGATAATATTATGTGGTGTTAATATCTATTCATTTATTCTCATGGGTTTTTCTGTATATGCTGTATGTATATAGTTGATGTTATTATGCATTGATCTTTGCAATTGTAGAGCATTTTCGTTAATTAAATTAGTATCAGAGTTAAAAAAATTTATGTGGCATTTCCCAGTATGGGACTGGGGATGCTACATTTAGGGGCTAAGAAGACCATTCTATTACATCTGTAACACTCATTTCAGTCAGGAATGCTTTTCTCTTCACTCGAAAAGGTTTTCGTTTTCCCAAGATACAACCATTTTAGTCATATCCAGAGGTATAAAGCTTGAATACGCCCTTTAAAATTTTTGCAGAGATAATATTTCATTTTTATTTTTATTTTGGTTCTCTATTTTTTTATTTTTGAGTTGCTAGTCTTTTTGATCTACGTATTCTCTTTTCCCTGCACACTGTGTGATCTCGAAAAATCATATTCAGAGTAGAAATGATTTTCCTATCTACATATGCTTTTTGTTGCTTGCTCTGTGCGATCTTGGTAAATCAAAAATAGAGGGAAAAGTTGCATTTTCCAGGTAAGCTAACCGATATCTAACCCTTTTTTTCATTGAGAAGCGAATTTGTGTTGTTGTGTGAAAAGAGTTTTTTCATTAGCATTGTCTCCAACAACAACAACAACAAAAACCCCAATCATCCTAAACAATATAATATGTTTTGCACTAGATCACTTGGTTAAAAGTTACTTTACTTAGTAAGAGGTCTTGAGTTCGAGTCTCTTTTTTGTTACCCTTTTGAAAATTTCATGCATTCAATGTAAATTGCATTTCACTTAAGTTATAAAAGTGAATCACTATTAAAGAATTTTATTTTATTTTAAGTTATCTTGCATGCAACTTTGATTTAAAAACTTCATTGTAAAAGTGATTCCCTCTTATTTTATAAAAGTGGGTCACTTGATAAGTAACTTAATTAAAATTGAGCTTATAGGCATAGTTAGGAGGAGCATCACCATGTGGACCAACTTCTAGTTTCCATGTGGCTCTTTGGTTATCGTTTATGTCTTTTTTTCAAAAAGGCATAACTTTCACATATGAAGTCCATTTTCAATGTCTTTATTTTTAAACAACCTATTTTTTCGATATCCTTCCATACAGACCATCAATTTCATCTTTTTACGCATATTTAATATGGATTCTCCTAGTATTCTTTTTCTTACCAGTACCAACTACTGGGAACCCCATATAGAGGATTTATTGAGAAGTAAATGACTGTATCAGATTAACTTGGGAAAAGAAGAAGAAACCACTGATGATGACAAGTATTCAAACTGGATTAATTGGAATGATGAATCCCATGGATTAATCAGAGTGTCCAATTCTCATGATTTAATATTTCACCTTCAAAAAATTGAGAGCCCAAATAAAGCTTGGGAAAATCTTGACGTTGTGTTTGGTAAACACAATATTATTCAAGCTCACCAGTTGGAAAACCAGTTAATGACTTTAAGTAAAAATGATTTTCCTTCCATTTAAGACTACTTATCTAAGTTCAAAACACTAAGAATTTTGTGTATAGAATGTGAACTAGATCTAAAGGAAGATTGATGCATATATGCTATTATTTCTAAGATTGGTAGTGCATATTCTATTTTTGTATCTACCTTTTATGCCACTAGAGAAGCTCTAGGGAGTTCTTATAAAAAACTCTCTCTTGAGTTTTTTTGTGATTCTCTAATTAGAGAGAAAGATAAGCTTGTGCAACTTGGATTGATCAACACTGCAGGTACATCCAACAAAGCCTTAGTGGCATAGAAAAAATATAGATCCAAGAATCCCAAGAAACAACATCCTTGCCAAAACAACAAGAAAAACAAGGGTGCAAAACCCTCTCTGCCAGCTTCTTCTCCTAATGGTAACAAAGGAGTGAAATCCAAAAATAAGAATATTGACAGACATTGCAATGTTTTTGGGAAACATGGATGATGAGTCCAAATGTTTTAAGAAGATGGAAACTTTAGAAGCAACGTTGAAGAAGCACAACATCAATATTGATTCTAGTTCTTCTTATTCTTCTCATGGGCGTGCACTTTATGCTTCTGATTTCTCCTTCAATGCAACTTCTACTTCTTCTTCTAATGAGTGGCTTATTTATTCTGGAGTATCTTATTAAATGGCTAAGGATAAAGCCATATTTTCTTCTCTTAATGAATGTAACACCAAGAAAATATGTGTTGGTGATGATAGATCTCTTAGTGTTGTAGGGTTTGGAATAGGTCAGGTAGAGAATGGTAATTTCAATGATGGATTATGAGTTCCAAGTCCTTCCTGCAACCTTTTATCAATGGATCAAAGAACTCATTCAGGTGAAGGTAAAACTGCAGAGTTTTCACCTCACCAAGTTGTTATCAAGGATCCAAAATATATTAAGCATGTTCTTGGAATTGGAATTTTTGATGATATTACCAAGTTGTACAGGTTTGACAACTTTGGGTCATCACCTTTTCCATCAGTTTTTGTTTCTCATAGCGACGACTTGAGAAAAATTTGGCATGAACGATTTGGTCATCTAAACTATTGCTCATTGCAAAAACAATGTAATGAACAAATGGTGACTGGGCTTCCTCTTGTTTCTTGCAGAGATGGTGTTTGTGTCGGTTGTGTTCTTGAAAAACATCATTGGGACAATTTTGACTAGCGTACCTCTTGGCATGCCTCGACCCCTTTGTAGCTTGTTCACAATGACTTGTGTGGTCCACTTTTTTTTTTTTCCTGGGTTCAAATATTTCTTAACTTTCATTGATGAATTTTCCAGACACACTTGGATTTACTTCTTAAAAATTAAGAGTGAAGTTTTTGACAAGTTTTCTTTTTCTACAAGAGCCTTGTAGAAAAAAAATCTAGAAAAAAACTTTAAAGGTTAAGAACATATAATGGAAGAAAATATGAGAACAATCAATTTAAAATTTATGAACTACACATGTCATCCAAATGAAGCACATTATTCCATATACACCACAAAAAAATGGTTTTGTTTTGAGAAAGAACCACACATTAAAAGAAATGGCTAATTATATGATCCAATCTAAGGGATTAAGTATAAAGTATTGGGTGAAAGTCATTAACTGTGCAAATTACATAGTAAATCACACTCCCATAAAGGCTCTTAAAAATATAGCATCAAAAGAAACATGGAATAACATTAAGCAAGATGTAAGCCACTTTCATGTATTTGGCACTGTAGCCTGGGCTCACATTCTTGATGAGAAAAGGAAAGAATTGTAGCCTAAAAGTGAGAAGTGTATATTTGTTGGTTATTTTGAATATGTCAAAGGTAACAAAATTCTTCAACCACATTGTAATGAAATTATTACTAGAAGAGATGTTAAATTTGATGAAAATATCTTGGCCTGCGAGCCAAATTCAATGTTTGTGCCTTCTTTTGTTCCTATTCTGATTTCTTCTTCTTCACATGATGATAGTGAGGAAAAAAATGCACCTCCACCTGCTCACCTTCCTCCAAATGAGTCTATTGAACCTGAACCTGCACCAACACCACCACTTCCTAGATGGGTCTGTTCAAAATGAGAAGCAACTGGTGATATTTTTGGTGATCCTTCATATCAGCATCGAACACGTTCATAGTTCCAACGAGCCTCTTCTCTTTTGGCTCAAATTCTAGAGTCTCATGATCCAGAGACATTTTCACAAGCTTCAGTTCATATAGATTGGGATACAACAATGAATGAGGAGTATCATTATTTAATGGAAAATGATACTTGGGATATTGTACCTATTCCAAAAGGAAGAAAACTTGTTAGATGTAAATAGTTGTACATAAGTAAGTATGCATCATATGGAAGTGTTGAAAGACACAAGACCCAATTAATTGCAAAATGGTTCTCTCAAGTTGAAGGAATAGAATATAATTAAACCTTTTCCCTTTTATCCAAAATGAATTCCATCTGCCTTGCTCTATCCCTTTCCACATCACATAAGCGATAGGTTCATCAGATGGATGTTAAATTCACCTTATTTCATGGGGATTTGAAAGAATAAATCTACATGGAACAACCTCCTGGCTATTTCCATAATGAATATATCCTTGTTTGTTGCCTTAAGAAATATATTTATGGTCTTAAGAAATCTCCTTGAGCTTGGTATGCCAAAATGGACAACTTTCTTCTTGATACCAACTTTTCTAGATTCCATTCTGACCCTAATATCTATTTCAAAGAAGTAGGAATCCATCTTATAATCCTTTATCTTTATGTTTATGACCTTATCCTCACTAGTAGCAATCCAAAACTTTTAAACCATGTGAAAACCAACCTTAAGAATCAATTTGAAATGAATTACTTATGTTATTTGCACTATTTCCTTAGCCTCTAATTCTTACAAACCAAGGTAGGAATGTTTATTTCCTAGTATAAGTATGCTGGTGACCTTCTTCGTTGCTTTCACATGGAAGAATCTAAAATATCACCTTCTCCCTTTCAGTCTGGAGTCAAAATTGTTGCCACCTATACTTGTCTCGAAGTTGATTCCACTTTGTACCATCAGTTAGTTAGTAGCCTCTTATACTTGAATCATACACGTCTTGATATTTACTTTGTTGTTGGTCTTGTTGGTTGGTATATGCAATCACTCCATGAGAAATCCATTGGAAAGTAGCTAAAAGAACACTTCAGTATGTTCGGGGTAAATTTCAGTTCAAGATATATTACAGTTTAGGGGGGACTCCTTTATTGGTTGGTGTAACTAATTTAGATTGGGTCATCAACCCCGATGATCAAAATTCTACTATAGGTTATGTTTTCAGCCTTGGCTAGGGAACTGTCACTTAGGCCTATAAGAAGCAACATGTTATTGTTGTTTCTTCAACAAAAGAAGAGTATCAAGAAACAATTAATACAAATTAGGAAGCCTTGTGGCTTTAATAGATTCTTTTAATGTTTGGATTCCAACAACAACACCTGACCACCCTATGGTGCGACAATCAAAGTTCCATTAAGATCTCCAAAGATCTAGTTCAACATAAGTGTAGAAAACTGATCAAGATTCACATGCACTTCATTTGAAACCTCATTCATGATTGAGTTATTGAAGTTTGCGTTTTCCCTACAAATGATCAAGTTACAAACATTTTCACAAAGTCTCTTACAGAAGCGAAGTTTTCCAAAATTTGATCTATGTTAGGAGTTCAAGTTGTCATTAAGGGGGGATAGGATTTAATGCCTCATTCCTTCTCCTATTATGTCTCGTTCGTAAATTATTCATTCCTATCCAAATTTATTCTTAAGTGGGGATGTTAGGATATTTATACACTTAGGAGTTAGTCAAGATCAACTTCGTCTCACATGTCATTCGGTAAAATTATGTTTAATAGTGTGTTTCTTTAGTATGCATTAGTATGAATTTGGAGTTAGGTAATCATATGGTCACGATATGTTCCTGACATAGAGTGATCTGATGGTTCATATTATCCTATATATTAACAACTACATTGATCCATGGCTTAAAACTCGATTGGTCCGTGATCTCTATTTAAAGAGCATGGAGGGTCATTTGTCGATGATCGATTGTGGGAAACTCTCTTGTAAATTTCTCTGTAATATTTTATTTTTCATTAATAAATTTCTCCAAGTGGCCACATTGGATGGGGTCATGGATGATTCCCCATAGAGGATTTACCACATCAAAACATCAATCTGTTGATCTTTGATCTATTTGTGTGAGTTGTTATTGAAGGTTTTCATCCTCTGTTGGAATACTTGTTGTCGAACAATTTGTTTGTTGCTTAGCTTGCTAGTGCTGCAAATAAAACAACATTTAACAAGATTTTCCACCTTCTCCTACATCTTATACCAATACACACATCGTTGTATATTGATCACTATATTTATCATGCCAAAATTCCCCAAAACCCTAGACATGTGTGCCTCTCTCATCAACTAAACTCTTATGTCTCGAGGTATGCATAGTTTTTACATCTTGTAAAACAACCCATCTTGGAGGTGGTATTCTTTTCCTTCCATGATAGTGACCGATGTCTCCTTCAACTTCTTGTAGACTCCTCTAAAATATTCATATCCCTCACAATATTCACTCATAATTTCATGAGTGAAAGGATCAAGATGCATTATCATTCCAATTGTTACAATCTTCTTCAGTGGTGGTTGAGAGAGAATGGATAATAGTATATTCATGGCTCCCTTATTGTACTTTATTAGTAAATGGAATTGTTGGAAGAATCCTAACCACTTGTAATGACTCACCTGTTGCATCTTGCTCTAACTATGTAGATATTGAAGGGGATGATGATCCATGTGTATGATGGTCTCTTTTCCCAAGAGGTAATGCTTCCATTTCTTCAGTTCATGTATAATCACAAAGAGATCTTTATCATATGTGGGATAGTCAAGCATTGCTCCATGAAACAAATTTGAATGGTAGCACACAAGCCTTCCTCCTTGCATGGATACTGCTCCTAATGCATATCCACTAGCATCAATATTTAACACAAAAGGTTGCTGCAAATTTGGCATGGTTAAGACTAGAGCATCATTGGTTTTGTTCTTCAAGTCTTCAAATGCTCTTTATTGTGACCTACCCCAATGAAATATATTTCCTTAGGCTATCACGAAATGAAATGGATTTTCTACTATGTATAAGTTTACAATGAAATTTCTCAGATATTAAGTCGCTCCCATGAAACTCCTGACCTATGTCACATTGGTGGGAATAGAACATTTGGTGATGGTTGCAATCTTCTCTAGATCTACCCTCATCCCTCCTCCTCCAATCATGTGTCCAATATATATATCAAGGAGGCCTTCCCAAACTCAAATTTCTATAAGTTGGGAAT
The DNA here is from genome assembly GCA_000966675.3 of Picea glauca. NCBI lineage: Eukaryota > Viridiplantae > Streptophyta > Pinopsida > Pinales > Pinaceae > Picea > Picea glauca. The sequence continues at coordinate 142,026 of JZKD02S2261717.1, forward strand.
CAACCAAGTCTTCCTCAAGGTCTCTAGTACCTATGTCACATGTGAGAGGTGCTCTTGCAAAGTATTGATAAATATTAGTATGTCATTTAGATATACTATTACAAAAGAGTCAATGAATGGACATATAACATCATTCATTAGTCTCATAAGCATTGAAAATTCATTCCATAATCCAAAATGAATTATTGACCACTCATACAAACCTTATCTTTTTTTAAACACTATCTTCCATACATCTTCTGCTTTGATCCTCACTTGGTGGTATCCTGATTTGAGGTCCATCTTAGTGAATAATTTTTCTTGCTGTAGTCGATCCAACAAGTCGTCAGTCCTTTGAAAAGGATATCTATTCTTGATGGTGATATTATTTAGGGCACGATACTCAATGCACATTCTCCAACTTCCATCTTTGTTTGGCACAGTGATGATGGGTGAATCACATGGTGATGTATTCGGTTTGATGACTCCTTACTCCAACAACTGCTACAACTACTTCTTTACTTCATCTACTTCTATTATGGACTGCCTATACAGTCCAATTTTAGGTAGTGGTGACTCTAACAACAATTCAATATTGTTTTCAACCTCTCTCTTGGGTGGCGAGGCTCTTGAAACACTTCCTTGTAGGATTCAATCAGTTGTTGTAGTTGTTGACATTGCTTGCCACTACATCCTTCCAAGGATGCATTTGTTGATTATTTGGGATGGTTGTCATTGATGTCAACCCTTGAAGAAAGTCTGATAGATAATTCTGGTAGCACAAACGTTTTGGTAATGGACCCAAGTTTGTTTGATGTATAATGGTATTAGTTTTAATATATTTGAAGGTAATACTATTATAGATGGATATTATATGTCATGTCATTTCTGGTGGTATGTGTAACATCACATAACTCCTCACGGTTAGAGAGTTATGGCCATGTGAAGTTGGAGAACCCTCATGAGTCGTCTAGAATCTCCAAAAGGTCAAAGTAGTCAAAGTGGTTGCAAAGAATAAATTATTTAAATAATAAAGTTAATGGAGAAATTACTAAGTGGACAAGTGGTTAGAAGCGGGTTAGCCCTAAAATAAGGAAAGTACTTTAAGAGATTTTAGAAGGTAAATAATAAAGTGAAGTGATGAGTGTACTATAAGTCAAAGTGGATTAAAAAGATATTAATTAAATAATAAAGGTAATGGATAAATTACTAAGTGGACAAGTGGTTAGAAGTGGGTTAGCGTTAAGGTGATTAAAAGGTAACCCCTTGAGGAATGTACATAAAATTATAAATAAGAGGCAAAAGTATTTTAAATCACACTTGAGCATATTGAATATCTACAAGTGACTGAGGTAACCAAAGGATATCTAAGTCGAATTTCAGAGAAAAGGTGAAGTAAAGAAGGCCAAAATTCAAGGGAGGATAAATTCTTTTGATGATGCTTTCTAAGGTATGTTATTTACAGGTCATCTCACCATTTACGCAATAATGTTTTTTCTAGAATGATTCAGACCGTGAAATTGGGAGTCCATTGAGCAAACATATCCAAGTAGTTGTGTCTCAAATTTTCACTTGTGGTTCGTTGTACTTTTGGAGTTACACGCCGTGGAAAATAGGGTTTGTGGCTAGTCCTGAAACTAGTCTAAAACAAGTGTTTCGAGTAAAAACATCATAACTTCTTCATAACAGATCCAAATTCAGTGAAATAAAATGTATTGGTTAGAGTACAATCTATAGTATTCTTTGTACAATTTTCAGATCCATACAACAATTATTCTGTGTGGGGCATGCTCTACAAGTTCACTCTCTAGAATAAGCCAAAATTCAACAAGGTATGTCATTTTTTCTATAACTCCTTTTGTGAGAGGTTCCAAGTAGTGAAGTATGGAGGATTTGCATAAAAGACACTGAATAAAATTGTGTACCATTTTTAGATCGTTATTCATTATATGTACCCAATTTCATCATATTTGGATGATGAAATTGATGAGGGATTTTGGTTGAGGTACATGTTGGGTACATGGTTGAGACACATAGTTGATGAGTTGGCACATACATGAGGTGTATAATTGATGATGTTGGTACATCTTGATGAGTCATAGTTGATGAGTAGTTGATACATGATTGGTACATACTTGGTACATAGTTGGAGGCACTTGTTAGTAGTATTTGTTGACACATGGTTTATGGATGATGTAGAATACTTGTATTGGTATATTATTAGAAGCACATATTGATCTTGGTGATGACTATGAGTTGTTGTGTTATGCTTGATTGATGCACATATTTGAGAGTTGTCTTGGTGATTGATATTGGTGAGTAGATATTATTTGGTTGATAACATTGATCAGACATGTTGTTGTGATCGATTGTTTGGACAGGTTGTTGTGACATGTTATTTGTACAAGTTTGGTGCATGGTTGATGCACTTGTTCATGGTATAGGTTGAGGTACAGGTTGGTGCATGGTTGATGCACTTGTTTATGGTACAGGTTGATTACAAGTTGTTTGGTAAAGGTTGGTGCATGGTTGATGCACTTTTTTATGGTACAATTTGATTACAGGTTGAGGTACAGGTTGATGCATGGTTCAAGTTATTGGTACATGTTTTTTGGTGCAGCTTAAGTGGTATAGGTTTACAACAGTATATCTCACAGTGATAGTGTGACAATGGTTCCATCATTCTACTTCTATGTCAGGGTGGTTGGATGGGGAAAGGATAGGTGGTTGTAGCCACCTTCTAGTTGCAGTCGGAGAACATAGGGGGTCATAGCCTCCTTTTAGTTGTATCCATAGAATTGGGGAGTTGGAGCTTCCCTCAGGTTGTAGCATGAGAAATTAGGGGGTTGGAGCGTCCTTCCAGTTGTATATGGAAAACAAATGAAGTTGGTGATTCCAATGAATGTAATTCTTAAAGACATATAAGAAAAAGCATTTTGTGGTTTTCTCTCGCTTTGGGTTTCCACGTAAAAACACTTTTGTACTGTGTATGTGTATGATTGCTCATTTTTTCATTGTTTATTTACTTTGCAACTATTGGATAATAATGCTACATTGATATAACACTTGCATATTGTGGTTAAAAAGGATTGAATTTCTCTATTATTGATTCACCCTCTCTCTCAGTAATCCAACAACCTTCATCTCCAAATCGCTTCTTTCTCCTTGATGCTTTCCTTCTCTTAGGAATAGAAATACAAACTTCTTTGTACTACCCATGATTCTTTTGACCTGATGAGTACTGATGAGAGAGAGCTTAGCTTTGTCCTTGTGTACATTTATGGAATACACTTTTCCATGTTTGACTAGCGTTTACTTGTTATTTATCCTTATAAAAATGGAATTCCTCACATTCAAATATGGAATTCCCAATATGACTCCACATATGTCTAGAGGAACCACATCTCCAACTACTTCTTCAACAAAGTTGTGATTGATGGAAAACTTAAATTTTCATTTCTTACTCACTTTCAATTCCACATATTTCCTTACTTATCCCAGTGGGTATGGATGTGGATGATCTTGACTCTCTATCCCAAGATTCTTAACCAATTGTGCATAGATCAAGTTGTATTGTGATTTGGGATCAAACAAACAATCCACCTTATTATTCTTCATGTGGATTTTAATGTAGAAAAGTTCAGTCACTTCCTTCTCCTCCTTATGACTGCAACCAACCAAAGCCACCTATTTTTGAAGATTAAAGAAGTTAACATTCCCTTCTAGGTCTGAGGTGTTATCCACCCATTCCTCAACATCCACTGATATCAATGCTTTCTTCTTACTTTTCTATAAATATTTGGGGCACTTCTCAAGGTGCAATTTCCAACAATTCTCCTCAATGTGCCCCTTTCAATCACATCCTTTACATTGTTGGATGGAAGGTGTTTATTCTTGTGTTGCTTTTGTGATATTATTTTCATTCCACTTATTCTTGGTTTTCTTCTTTCTATGCTACTCTTGTGAGTACTTGTTTGTTTCTTTCACTTATGTCCATCAAGGTATTGTGCTTGAATGATGGCCTCATAAATTGTCTTTGGTCTAAATAACATCATTTGTCTATGATTTGAGGTATCAATGCCCTCAAATAATTTACTAACATGTTTATACCTTTGAGAGAGACTCCAATATGAATTGATCTCTTCCTGAACTCTGTCGTGAAATCCTACACTGATTGTCCTTGCCTCTGCCTAAAGTAATTCCATACTATTTGTTGGTGTTCCTCATATCCTATTGGATAAAAATGAGATTTGATCACATCCTTAAACACCTCCCAATCATTCATTGGTGGATCATTTCCTAGTGCTCTGCTTACTGCATCACTCTCCCACCATGTCAAAGCATGGCCTTCAAGATTCAACCGAGAAAAAAAAATTCTTTTGTTTTCCAATTACTTCATGCACATTGAAGTATACTTCCATTAGTTGTAACCATTAGTTTATCTTGATAGAATTCACTTCCCCGGTATATGGTTGGATTTCCACCTTGGCTTCCATATGGAAAGGTACCTATGTATTACTATAGTTTCATTCTCCCATATCTAGCTCAGTCTTATGCTCTATCTCTGGAATATTTTCTTCCTTCTTGGGGCCTTCATGACAAGCTTCCATTGATGGTGTTTGCTTTCTCCTTGTTTCCAATAGCTATGAAACTATTGATGTTAATGTGGACAAAATTTTATCAAATTGATCCAACCTGACCCTGGGGTCTTCTTATTCTTCTCCTCCATAATGTTCCCCTAAAATTCTTGATGATCTACTTCTCTCTATCCCTGAAAACAACTCTTGTCTACTTATTTTGTAATCACTGCGAGTACTTACCATATAGGTCTCACTAAATGCATTCAAAAATTTTCTCTGATACCATCTTATCCATAAACAGGAGGCTTAATGTCTATCTATCTCACCAACATAGAGTCCTATACAAAAAAATATAATCATAGTTCTCACCATCTTATAGAAACTCAACTGCTCAAGCCAAAGTCGAGTCAATAAGGAAATTGATCCATCGACCAACCAAAGTCAAATAAACTAAATGATAAGGAATTCGAACTCCCAAAAGTTGAGTCATAAGTAAGGAAAGTCAACCAAGTCGAGTAAGACGAAAGGAAATTCGACCAAGTCAAGTCGGATGAAAGGAAATTCGACTAAGTTGATTCGAGAGCTAAGGAAAGTATACCAAGTTGATTTGGATGAAAGGAAAGTCGACCAAGTTGAGTAAAATGAAATTTTGGTCGAACAAGAGAACCAAATCAACCAAATGAAAACCTAGTTGAATTGTGGGTGGATTTAATTGAATGGAAATTGTTGATGGTCAATTAAGGAAGAGGAAAATGACCAATGGTGGAGCTTAAATGCTCAAGGATGACTTGGGTTGGAAAACAATGAAGGGAATAAATCAGAGGGTGAATTTGATGTTCAATCGTGAAAGGAAAACTTCTGAAAGTCATATTTGGTGAACATTGACCGACAAAAACATATGGAGGGAGAATTTGACAACCAAATGCATAGGAATATATTTGGGGAGCAATTTTGGTAACCCACAATGCAAAAAAAATCCTAAGGGATATTTTGGAAACCCACAAAAACTAAAAAATGTATGGAAGTCGATTTTAACATTTACTGGTAGAGAAAAAAATTTGGGGAGAAATGGGTAGCTGATGGAATGGTAAAAATGTGTAAATGGTTTATGGGAAGGTAATAAATGCCTAGGCAATCCTAGATTTTGAAGTATGATCCACATATGAATTATGGAAAAAGGAAAACACACCAGAAAAGTAGAGAACATGAAGCATGGCCTGTGGGAGGTCTCACTAAATGCATTAAAACTTTTTCTCTGATACCATCTTATCCATAAATGATAGGATTAATGCCTATCTTTCTCACAAACATGGAGTCCTCTACAAATAATTGTAATCATAGTTTTCATCAGCTTATAGAAACTTGACCGGCCAACCAAAGTCGAGTCAATAAGGAAATTGACCCATTGAAAAACCCAAATCAAATCAACCAAATAATAAGAAAGTAGTACTCCCAAAAGTTGAGTCATAAGTAAGGAAAGTCAACCAAGTCATGTCGGAAGAAAGGAAAGTCGACCAAGTCAAGTTGGATGAAAGGAAAGTCAATCAAGTCGAGTCGAGAGTAAGGAAAGTATACCAAGTCAAGTCAGATGAAAGTATAGTCAACCAAGTTGATTCATATGAAATTTTGGTCAAACAAGAGAACCAAATCAACCAAATGAAAACCCAGTTGAACTGTGGGTGGATTTAGTTAACTCGAAATTGTTGATGGTCAACTAAGGAAGAGGAAAATAACCAATGGGGGAGCTTAAAATATCAAGGACGAGTTGGGTCGGCCAAAAATGAAGGGAATACCGCAGAGGGTGAATTTGATGTTCAACTATGAAAGGAAGACCTCTGAAAGTCAGATTTGGTGACCACCGGCCAAAAAAAACATATGGAGGGCGGATTTGACAACCAACTACATAGGAAGATATTTGGGGAGCTATTTTGCTAACCCACAATGCATAAAAACACCTAGGGGGTATTTTGGAAATCCACAACAACCAAAAACTGTATGGAAGTCGATTTTAACATTCACTGGTAGAGAAAAAAAATTGGGGAGAAATGGGTAGTTGACGGAATGGTAAAAAGGTGTAAATGTTTCATGCCTAGGTAATACATGACTAAGAAATCCCATATTTCGAAGTATGATCCATGTTGTTCCTGAGTCTTTACTTAAGGCTTAAAAGTACAGTGTCAAGGCATCCGAAAGTGGTTAAAAGATGGAGAAAGGAGAAACGTCAATATTCGGAGAAGGAAAGTAAGGGAGATTCCTACGTTGGCGTTGTCTAGCTTCCAACTGTTCTTGAATAGTTATGTCTTGTTCAATGGTTGTCCATGATCGTTCGAGTTCGGCCCGGTTAGTTGTCATTTTAAGAATGGTGTCGAAGAGGGTTAAGGCAATGTGTGTTTGATTTAGTAATCCGGGTTCAACGTTAGGTTGAGTTGGTACAGGAACTGTCATAAGGGAACAATAAAGGTATGAAAGACTTTAAGAAAGGTTAAGTGTTGTCTCAGTTTGGTCTTATAAAAGAGAACTTACGGTTGCAGAAATAAAATATAGATGAAAATCTAAGGCTCGTTCCCATGACTGTATCATATTTTAATAAAAGGTGCGAGGTGGGAGAAAAAACATTGAGCCATTTACAGTGTAAGGTTCCTACCAGGGGAAAATCTCATGACATAAATGGGGGAAGAAAATATGTAAGAAAATAATCAATGTAACAAAGAATATATGTAGAATTCCGAAAATGTAGATTGGTCTTACACCGCTGATAGCTGGTGCAGAGGAAAGACAATAAACAATTACAGAAAACCCAAATTCGTTCGTTATAGTAGTGGTCGTACTAAATTATAACGAAGCACATCAATTATGAATATGAATTGCAATGAAAAAATGAGATACAAGGAAGCAAACTTGTAATACAGAAGTGACGGAATTGAGAATCTCCAGATTTGCTTTTATTAACTCTCAGTGTAAAAACTCTATTACAAATGACTCAAAGAGGTCTAGGCCTTGTTTACTTCTTTCTGGAGTATATTTATACAATTTTTTACAAAGCAGGTAGAATCTCAATGGTCGCAAAATTTCAGTTATGATAGAGGAGAGAGAAATCGCTACATTTCTCCTACTATGTCTTCACTTGATGACAGGTGTTTGTCATCACGCGGACTCAGTGCAGGCGATACATCTTTCCACAAGCTGGGATATGAGCCGTGATGGTTCTGCTTGATAGCTGGCCTCGACGAAGTAACATTCTCGGGCCAACTGCTGCAGCTTGTCCTCCATTTGTGTGTCGATGATGTCGAGGGCACTTAGTTGCGCACTGGGCTTGATCATGTACCTATCAACTTGGATTATATCCACCACATTCATCTGAGAGATATCAGCCGAATCTCTTTCTTCCTTTTCTTTCAGATTAAGTGAGATTTGTTCCACATTCATTTGCATCAATGCTTCGACATTGCCTCCACTGTCAATGCCCAACAACTCGCCATCTATAGAATTAAAAGCTTCTTCTAGGGAAATGGTTACCTTTTGGGCTTGCTCCTTGCCCATGGCGATGTTGTGCTCCCAATCCTTCAACAAAATATTGCCTCAGGTTTGCTCTGAAATGGTGAACCTGGGAGTACCTGACAAAACCCGGTTGTTAGTGGCTATTACCACCTCCTGGAAGGTGACCCGAGCTGCTCCTGCATCCCTTTCTCTGGCTGATAAGTTCTCGAAAAATTGATGGACAAACAAACAGTTTTCCCGAATCGCTCCCACCTTGCTGAGAAAATTTTCTTGTGCCGAAGAGATTCTGCTCCGAATCTCGATCACTTGGGACTTAAATATCCCGATGTCTAGCATTTTTCTCTCGACGATTTCTACCCGAGCCTGCAGCTGTTCAATCAAAATCTTCTATTGGCTCGCCTTCGTTCGACCATCTCATACCACCAACTGTGCTTGCTCGAGCTTAGCTCTGAGCACCTCTATTTCATTTTTGTCAGCCAATCTGGCCTGCTCTATTTCCACGCTATCCTGACCTTTAGCGTTCTCCACGGTTGTGGCCAGTCTAGCCTCGAGGGTCCTGATTAGGCGATTCTTCATTTTCAGTTGGTTCTTCAAAAGCCCGACTGAGAACTGACTTGCCGAAGCATATGCTCCCAGTGTTCCTGCGATTTCAGTGGCGAATTGGTCACTTTTCTTATATTTTCCATCGGTCATGATTTTATACTTTTTCACAGTAGACCCTCCTTCTTGATAGAACTCTCTTTTCACTACAGCCTTCCTTTTCTTGTCAAAGAAAAACTCATTCGGAGGGAGTTCTTATGCTCTTATGGGCCTCAGTTCTTCATTAAATATCCATCCCTCTTCGATAGTCCCTGGTGTTGACTGCAAGGGAGTGATCGAGGTGATGGGTTCCCCGATCAGTTTCGCCAATTTTCCTGGGGTGTCGGTCAGGTTCTGCTTCTTCTACGGTTATGGGGTTGTTATCTCTATCTCCAGATTCTGTTTCTTAGGCGGGTCCGGAGTCTTTATCTCGGTTTCTGGATTTTGTTTCCTTGGTGGGTCTAGAGTCTTTACCTCTGCTTCGGGATTCCTCATTTGTTTCTCCTCGTCCTGGTGTTTTCCAGGGTCAGGAGTGGCATCTTCAGAACCTTCAACATCCTTCTGTTTCGTCTCGGAAACACCCGAACTCCCACCTCGCAACACAACAGGGAGACAACTTCATTTATGTTCCTGTAATCTCAATACAACGGTTGTATCTTCGAGTGCTAAGGATTGGATCCGGGCCAGAACTTCTTCATAAGACCTTGCCCCTCAGAAAACATCGTCTGGGGGTGAATTCTCATGTTCAAATCTCTTGAGCCCACAATTAGCTAAATGGTTTCTCACAACCCTCTGTGGATCATGTTTCTTATATTCGATGGAGACCAAATTTAGGTCTTCCAGGGCTGCAACCTCGGCTTTGGCATGCCCAAAATCTAATATAGAATAAGAATTCAGCCGAATGGGAAAAGACAGCCATACCTTCTGTTAAGGTCCTAACCCGCACATAGGTAGATTAATGTATTC
>JZKD02S2261717.1:172704-183011 GCA_000966675.3 Picea glauca
CGAAAATAATTTTATTAAAAAAAATATGCAAGAAGTCTCGCAGAAGAGCAACTTACTTGGGAAAAAATCAACCTTTTCTAAGGTGGCAAAAACATGTTATGTACTAACTAGATTTCCATGAAAATAAAAGATTGGCTTCAGCTCACACATAATTCCTAGATAACCCCTGATATACAATTTGTAGAACACCCCTAAGATCAAAATAAAAAAAACTTAACATCAAGATATTACAGATTTGGAGGATCTTTCAAGTCAGTCTTGGCCTTAGCAGGCCCAGGAGGAAAATTCAAGTTTGGAACTATTAGCTGAGGGCCTGGAGAAGATGCCTCATCCTAGATCAATATGGCTATGCTAGTTGACGATGGGGAGATTGGCATGAAGCACATCTCTTCAACCTCAGATATGATAGCCACACATTCATCATGGAGCTATTGTACCCTTGCTTATGTTCCACCAGTAGCTCCATTACAGTAAGCACATATGCTGACATGTTATTCATTTGAATTGGAAGAGCCTGAACCGAGTTCACCAAGTCTGAGTGCTCTTCCTCTTGGAGTTCAAGTCTCCAACATGCATTGCCTGTGCTTATTTTATCCATGACACAAATTCCCACAACTACGGTGATACCAACGAATTCGGGTGTAACCACAATCCCACTCTGATACAATGATGAGACTTATGTTGATCCCACAGTCCAACTATGACACAACATTGAATTCTTTTCGGAAGCCAATTTTTCCTTCTCAATTCACAAATGGGATCCTTTTAATTCCTCCTTCAATCGTGTGAGTGACTACAACCACAAAGTCTAGAACAATTCATACTTCAACTCCATTGAACAAGCGATACACTCTCACATGGCAATCTGTTGACCCTGGGAGAAGGTACCATGATTACTTTGCATGGATGATATCTTCGGGGGTTGGGATGACGTAAAGAGAGAAATATGAAGGACAAAATCCATGAGGTGAGGAGTGAATGAGACTAGGAAAAAGGACATGACCTGTGTGGAAGTGAAAAGGAACACACACAATGATGGAAATGTTACAAAACATTTAATAATGGATGAGGGAGGGGAGAAGAACCAAGGGTTCCTATGTGTGAACATCAGATGACACAACATTGTAGAATGAAGGATTCCATGAGCCAACACTAAAATCAAGGATAACAAAAAGGTAGTTGGGGGACATGGGCAGAGGAGGATAACAGGAGGAGAGTAAAATCTAAAGTCCCTTATAGAACCCCCTCGTAGATCCGTAATAGGAACCATGATGTGATTCAAATGATATGATGGAATCAGGCTTTCCTATTAATATGAAGCATTCCCATGGTGTCTCAGATAGCCATATTGGCTTGACCAGTCGTGGATACATTGTTATGACAAAGAACATGATAAGGGGATAGAGTCTGGAAGGATTCAAGATCCTTGTGAATTCTTAGGAATATTTCTCTCAGTTTCATATCTAACAATAAGTTTTTCTTCCTCACATGATTTATGACCACTTTCAAATCACCCAGGATTGAGATGGAGTCCAACCCATGTTGCGGGGACAAAAATAGTCCTTGAATAAGAGCATACTCCTTTGTTTGATTGTTTGTTGTTGTACCGAGGCTCCATGAGAAAGTGAGTCTAGTATTTCCTCTTGGGGAGAAAATAACCCCACCTGCACTCGCCACCTGAAGCATATTATAGTATATTCAATAGTGTTTTAGAAGTAATATTTTGTAGCAATATTTTCTCTTATCAATTTTAGCAAGCCTGATGAAGAGAAACAAAAGTAGGTCGCCTATTTTCTCTAGTTTTCCTTAGGTAAGTTCTCACTACAGATAGAAAATTAGGTTCCATGCTTGATCCAAATTTTTCTTGTTTTTATCTAATGTAATGAGTATTGTTACTTGATCTCTTTTTTTTAAGATCTTGTTATTACAGTTTGGGGTTAAGAATTTTTTGCGGTATATCAAGATATAATACTCAATTTATCATGGCATATACTATGTAAAACCATGATTTGGTACTAGGCCCATGTGTCCACTCTATTAAAGTTCTCTTATGCATGCAAATCATCTTCTTTTTATTTTATGTGATCAGAAATATTTATCTTGAACTATGATGGACGTGAGGAAATTTTTCTTATTTTCTTTAAATGTGTGAAGTGTGTGATTCCTGGTCCTTTCTTAGGAACTTTCTTTAAAAAAAACAAAAAAAAATTCCTTTTACTTTCATGCACTATTTATGTTTCTTTGAATTACTACGACAAACTTCTTTCAAGTCCCACATTCTGAATATTTAGAAATCCCAAGAAAATCCAAAGAGGAGTACCACCTCTATAAAAACATAGGGGGATTTACATCCTTGTGAGGTTGTCGTTTCGGTCCTAACGGATTCAAGCATCAACATTTTTGGCGACTCCACTGGGGAACAATATATTTTCAAGATGTTATAGGAACCAAAATTCTCCATGGCTCAAATTTTTGAGACGAAGATTCAAGAAAATTGTTGCTTATTTTAAGCATGGCTCACCTTTTTTGTGATTTCAAAAAGAAACAAGAAGCACCAAATATTCATGGAAATGAACTCCCTCGCAACTCCATTGAAAAAATTCAAAGTGAAGGGTTTCGTTCATGTCATAATGGTTCTTTATATTCTCCATAAAGCCCATCAATGGCTCTGCAAGACTCAACAAAAGGGAGAAATACTCAAAGAAGGAGGCAATTTCATAATACCCCTTTAAATATACCAGATGTGGACTTTAAAATCCCCAATATTCCTATTGAAATTGTTTTTAGATTCTTTGGGGATGCTTCATAAAATGTAGAGCAACACTTGATTAATTTTAAAGGTACAAGTTATTATTTCAACCTCATTGAAGACAATGTTACATGTATATTATTCCTACAAAATCTATGAGAGGATTCTCTTGAATGGTATAGTTCATTAATGCCTAACTCCATTACTAGTTGGGATGTGTTAGAATATTTATTTGCAGAAAAAAGTATCCCAAAGGTGCATTAATATGGTTTTGCTCATGTTTTAAATGTTGATGCCCACCCATCCTCTCCCACATGGACACAAAAGGATGAAAATAACGATTCAAAAGAAGAATATCATGAAACACCGCAGGAATTTTCTGAATCAAATATTGTTTTTGAGAATGAAGGAAAGAATTCCAAAGACCGAGAAAAGGATATCAACATCTCATATACTCCATATGAGGAAGAAATTAAAAATTCTCCACCAAATATGCAAGAAGAATTCAACCAAAATAAAGAAGAATTGGTGGAGGAAAACAATTTTGAGAATAAATAAGATAATAGCCATTGCATAGAAGAAGAATATAATCAAAGAGTGGATGGAATTTTTAAGTCAAGTCATGTTTCTAAAGATGAAGATGAAAATTCCAAATTACAAGAAAAAAATTCCAGCCTCCTATATACTCCATATGAAGATATTTCAAGCAGAAAATTTGAGAATGAAATTGAGGAGACTCCACCAAATACAAAAGAATATTTCAACCTTGTAATAGATGATGAAACATTACAAGAGAAATTGCAACAAGAATAATTGATGGAAGAAGTGCATCTGGAGAAGAATGATGAGCAAGATCACCTTGAGATTTTTGATGAATCAAGAACCTTGGAAGTGGTTGGAAATAATGAAAATGATGAATGTATTCTTATGTTGAAAACTCCTCAACCAATCAAAGAAAATATTACTCTGGGGCAGCCAAAAGTATATTATATTGAATATTGGTTCGAAAGTATTGTCATCTCGCTAATCAAAACAAGTCTTAGTCGCACATTGCTCGATCCCATTGTGGTACATTTTGGGCATGCTCCTGATTTATTGGTAGCAACCCCAATATTTTTCTTATTGTTGAAGCCCATTTCAAAGGTCAATTGGATTCTTTAATGGCTCCATTGGAAATCTTCCTATACCTAAGGTTCTTCTTTCTTTCAAGTAAGTTAGGGTAGGTAGATCATGTATGTATATATTTTGTTTCTTCAGTTCAATTTTGCATAATAAGGCAGTCAAACTTGAAGGTAACTCCTGTTGAGATTCAACAAGAAGATTCAATACCCACACCTAGTGCATTAAGCACCTAGTTGCATTAAGCACACAAACTAGGGTGGGGCCCAGAGGAATATTTTTGGGTGCATGTCTATTTTTATTATCCCTTAATTTAGATGGAAATTAAACTGTAATCTATTCTCAATTTGGACTTGAAATAGTTAAATGAAGTGGAAAATCAATTAGCTAAGTGAATTTCAAGTTAGAGGTTGGTTGGTGCGATATGCAGAGTAATTCTAGTTGTAACAGACTTTGAAGTGCAGTGGTGCATGAGTTGGTGCAAGTTGTAAATAGTTTAACTCAGTTAAGTGAGTTAAAATCAGTTGTGCTAGTTGTAATTGAAGATACACTAGTGAGAGATTCAGTGAATTAAATATTATTTAATTCACAATCAGTAATCTCACATGAAACTGAGGATTTACTATTATTACCTGCATGCATGTTAGATCCAGTGGAGACCCAATTGAGTTCTAGGTGAAAGGGAAGTTGACTATCAGTTTTGACATTATTCGCTTGCACACATGCATGCAAACACACATTGGATGTGCCCATGATACGTGCGCAGTCAAGGCAGGCGATATTGCATTCATTTTAGGGATTGCATTCGGCAGGGATTGCGTAGTGAAGGCAGGTTGTCTCGAGACAGTAAATTGGCTAAGGGATTTGCCAATTTTCGTATGATAGTGTGAGACAATTAGCTTATGTACTGAGGGCTCTTGTGAGAAGAGTTTTTTATGTAATTGTTTCATGATCCATGATATAATATACAATAGAAGATAGTGGGTTTTTTAGCTGTAAGATTTCCCCAGGAAATTATCTGTGTAGTGTTTGATTGATCTTTCTTCATTCTTATGTGATTGGCGATTGTGTTTTTAATTCCACAAATATTTGTAGAAGTGATTTAGTATTTAACTTTATAACATTGTTAGATCGGCTTAATCCAAGATATACATACATATTTAATAATTTCTACATGGTATCAGAGCACAGGAAATTGCATAAGTGAAGCAGGAGTTGAGTTTGTGACTGGATAGAATTCGAATTTGCAGAAATAATTTCTTGGTGCTACAGATGATTCAAGATCAAAATGGATTTAAATGGATTGAGGTTAGAGTATGCACTCAAGGGTATATTGAACTACATTTCTTGGAAGGATATGATGGAGGTAGTACTCGAAGACAATGGCCTGAAGGAATTCATTGACAAAGATGTTCCTAAGCTAGATGTTGCAGATGCTGCAAATCTTGATGCATGGAAAAAGAAAGTGGAAAAGGTGAGGAGGATCCTATTGGAGGGAGTACAAGACCACATTGTCTCAAACCTCCAAGGGAAATCCACACCATATGCAATGTGGAAGTCTTTGACGGATCTATTCCAAAGCAGCAACAACCATAGGAAATTGGTGCTCAAAGATAAACTCAGGAATATTAAGATTGAGATGGGTGATGATGAATGATACAGTGCTACCAGGATTGGTACCATTACCTTTCATAGGGATTCAGGTAAACCATTTCAATTAAAATATGTAATGCATGTACCAGGTATGAAGAAAAATTTGGTCTCAGTTGCAATGTTGGAAGACAGAGGCTATCACATTGTTTTTAGTGATGGAAAAGCTTTCCTAAGACATAAAACAATGGGTCAATCCAAGAGGATAGGGATTCGAGTTAATAATATCTACAATCCATAGGTAGATGGCTGCACTTCCATTATGGGAAAGGTAGAAAAAGTGGTGATCCGTGATGAGGGAAAATTATGGCACAAGTGATTGGGCCATATTCATCATGGAGCCTTGAAAGTCATGAAACAAATATCTACTAGACTTCCAATGGGAACACTTGCTCAGTTAGATCAGTTCAAGGTTTGAACCATGGGGAAGTATATAAATACCACCTTTCATGAGAAGGAAAATCGAGCTTCGGGTATCCTTGAGAGAGTTCACACAGATGTGTGTGGAACATTCTCGGTTGCTTCAACAACAAAACATAAGTACTATGTAATCTTTGTTGATGACTTTTATCGTAAATGTTAGATCTTCTTCATGCAGAAGAAAGATCAAACATTCTCTAAGTTCTGTGAGTTTAAGGAATTGGTGGAGAAAGAGTCAGGGAAGTAAGTGAAGGCTCTTATGAGTGATAATGGTGAAGAATACATCTCTAATTAATTCAATAACTTCTATAGCAAAGAAGGAATTCGAAGAGAACTCATAGCGCCCCATAACCCACAACAAAATGGGGGCGCGGAGAGGAAGAAAAAAATGATCGTGGGAGAAACACGAGCTATGTTACATGATCAAGGCCTACCATTGCATCTATGGGCAGAGGCATGCAACATAATTTTATTTGCGCAAAACTATAGTCCTCATCATATACTTGGCATGAGTACACCAGAGGAGGCTTTTATTGGTAAGAATCCTGATGTTTCATATTTTAAAATTTTTGTCTCATCTTTCTATTGCCATGTGACCAAAATACTCCCCACAAATATCGGGTGTATTTTCTAGCTAACAAGATGACATTTGTTAGGAGGGATGTTAAATTTGATGGGGAGAAAGCCATGCAGATGTCCCTTGAGAGGGAGTTGGACTTGCATGCAGAGGAGCAACTGCTAGTTCCCAAAGATGAGTCTCAAGATGTGGATCAACCACATGAGGAGGTTCATGGAGTGGAGGAAGCCACTCATGCAGAGCAATCCATAAGAAATGGTAGAAATCACAAGATGAAAGCTGATAGATTGAGACTAGATGTTGCACAAAATGTAGGAGCCCCTACTTCACAACGCAGACAGAGATAGTATCTTGATCAATTTACTGGATACATAGATCTCATGATAAAATGTATTGTGAATGAACCATATTCCTTTCAGGAAGTAGTGCAGGAGCCCACTTGGGTTGATGCAATGGTGGAGGAGTATGACTCCATTGTCAAAAACAGTGCATGGGAAATTTTCCTAAGACCGGTCGACAAATCAGTGGTAGGTTCGAGATGGATCTACAAGGTAAAGCAAGTTGTTGATGGGAGTGTGCAGAAATACAAGGCCAATTGTTTTTCCTGGGGCTTCTCATAGATCGAGGGGATAGATTATGATGAGACCTTTGCACCTGTTGCAAGGTACTCTTCCATAAGATCCATTCTTTCACTCTCAACACAGATGGGCTGGCACATTCATCAGATGGAAGTGAAAACTATGTTTCTCAATGGGATCATTGAGGAAGAGGTGTACATAGAGAATATTGAAGGTTTCGAGATCTTATACAGTGAGTCACATGTGTGCCGACTCAAAAGAGCATTGTATGGGCTGAAGCAAGCACCCCGTGCTTGGTACACTCAGATAGACAACTATTTTACTGGACTGGGCTTCACCAAAAGTGAAGCAGATGAAAACCTATACCAGATTATGGTTGAGGGCAAGATATTGATCATTGTTATTTATTTTGATGATATAATTTTGACTGGTGATGAGCATATGATACACTCATGCAAGGAGGATCTTGCAAGGGAGTTCGAAATGAAGGATATGGGCCTCCTTCATTATTTCCTTGGATTGGAAATTTGGTAGCGGGATGGTGAATGTTTTGTGTCTCAAGGAAAGTATGCAAAGGAGATACTAGGTAAGTTTAACATGGAGAACACAAACCCATGGATACTCCTCTTCCAAGAAATTGGAGGAAATAGGATGCTACTTCTGGAGAGGTAGTGGATGCTACTATCTATCGACAATTAGTGGGTTCACTAATGTATCTAGTGAACACGAGATCGAACATTTTCTATGTGGTTAACCAGCTGAGTCAAGATATGGTTAAGCCTACCAAGCTCTTTTGGAAGGCGGGGAAGCATGTCCTAAGATACCTGAGGGGCACATTAGAGTATGTTATATGGTACAAACAAATGGATGGAGTGAAGTTGCATGGCTTCACGGATGCAGATTGGGCTGGTAGTCCATCGGATAGAAAGAGCACATCATGAGGGATCTTTAGCATCGGGTCTACAAAAATTTCTTGGTACAACAAGAAACAAAGATCTGTGGCACTCATTTCAGCAGAAGAAAAATACATGGCAAAAAATCAAGCTGCATGTGAGGCTATCTGGATGAGAAATATCTTGGTTGGTTTGTTTGGTTCTCAGATGGATCCGACAGTGATTCATTGTGATAATTAGAGTTGCATTAAACTCTTGATTAATCATGTGTCTCATGATAGGTCCAAGCATATAGATATCTAGTACCATCATCTTAGATATTGTGTGTAGAGGAGTATTATGTTGCTTTAGTACATTCCCACGGAAGATCAGGATGCAGATATTCTGACGAAGGCACTCACCAGGAGAAAATTTGAATACCATAGAGACAGGATTGGGGTGAAGGATAATCCCTTTCTCTTTGAGAGGGAGTGTTGAGATTCAACAAGAAGATTCAACACCCACGCCTAGTGCATTAAGCACCTGGTTGCATTAAGCACCCAAACTAGGGTGGGGACCATAGGACTATTTTTGGGTGCATGTCTATTTTTATTATCCCTTAATTTAGATGGACATTAAACTGTAATATATTCTCAATGTGGACTTGAAATAGTTAACTGAAGTGGAAAATCAGTTAGCTAAGTGAATTTCAAGTTAGAGTTTGGTTGGTGGGACATGTAAAGTAATTCTAGTTGTAACAGAGTTCAAGGTGTAGTGGTGCATGAGTTGGTGCAAGTTGTAAACAATTTAACTCAGTTAAGTGAGTTAAACTCAGTTGTTCTAGTTGTAACTAGAGATACACTATTGAGAGATTCAGTGAATTAAATGCATGTAGAAACCACATCTCTTCTCAGAGATAGCTACCACCATTTGAGCAAGTGTTTCAGTTCTACAATTTTAGAGTTTCATCCTATTTCATTTATTCAATAGAAGATTGTTCACTGGATATCTGTGTTGTTCTTCATATATCTATGTTTATTGTATTCAGTCTGTTAATCAGTTCGTTCCACTCCTAAATATGGATCAGTGGTATCAGATTAATCTGCTCTTAATTTATTTTTCTTCATGCATGCCCCTGACAAGATCTGGGTACAAGAAGTTGGGACTTGAACCAATCGAGTCATTGTAATATCGGTCATGTCGAGCCCGAAAACAACCCAAGGGGTAAGAAAATAAATATGATGGAGGAGGATATCCTTTTAAAATGTTGCTCAAGGAAGCCCTCGCACGATAGAGGAACAAAATGATGGACAACTTTGTGAAAATCCTTCGATGGTTGCCCATAGGAGAAGCTTATTCATCAAGCGGCCATGAAACCCCCTTCGAGGCACAGGTAGATTTTGATATTCCATTATTTGAAGGACTGATAGATGTGGATGTTTTAGATAAATGGTTGAATCTGCTTGAAGGGTATTTTTCGTTCCACAATTTTTTCGATAGGGAAAAGATTACTTTTGCACTCATTAAGGTCATCCCCCATGTTAAGGAATAGTGGGATACTTACTCTGAGCAAAGGGCCATAGAGGGATCTCCAATATTTGTGGTTTTCCCTACATTTTATTCCTTCTGGGATTCCATTAAATAATAGTACTACCCCGTTGGAAGCTATGAGGACTAGTACACCCAATGGACCACCTCGTGTCAAGAAAGGCACCAGACAATACCTAATTTCACCAATATTTTCCATACCTTGCGCACCAAATTGGGAATCAAAGACTCTGAGTGACATCTGGTGCTCAAATATCATGGTTCTTTGCATAAATACACTCAAATAGAAATGGATTTTTTGGGCATCGCCTCATTGGATACGACTTATAGATATATTGTCAAGATCAAGCAGATATTTAAGCATAAGAGGCAAGAGTTTGGATCTGCAAACCAATCACAGCCAAAGAAATGCAAAGGTGGCCCCAACTCACACGGTAAGGGATAGAGAAAATATGGCCACTCTCAATGCAACTAGTCCAAGCTGAAACACAAGAAGGGAAATGAAAATATGAAGAAGGACATGGGAAATTGGTGTGAATACCATAAAATCCCTTGTCATTGTTGATACTGAGAGGGGGGTGAATCAGTATTAAGTACAATTTAAAACCTTTTTCAACTTATACTTAAACCATTCAATTATATCCAATGAGAAATGAACAATAGTATAACATTTACACCAATACACCACAATACACCATGCACAATGTATGATAAATAATCAATAGTTATTGTTCAAGGGAAGTAATGACTTCCAAAGGTAGCTACAACTTCTAAATGTAAGGGGAGGGATAAAA
>JZKD02S2261717.1:186168-217972 GCA_000966675.3 Picea glauca
TTCTTCAATTTCTGCAATTCTTCAATTCTTGGAGTACTCTGATCCTATAGATAATATTACTCAATGTATTCTTTGAAACTCCTCCAAGTTTCACTCCTTGAATCCTCCCCAAAAAAACGTTATAGAAAGAATGGTAGACATTATTCAATTTTGGTCTATTCATGAGACCAAACTCGTACAGAATGCCCCACGCTCAATATTTAACATCCGATTCTAAAACTCACACACAAGAAACGTAAGTCTGTACTCTTTCCAATGAAATTCGTCCCACATCATTTGGATTCTCTATGAAGAATTTATGATTTTTTTACCCGGAACACCTGTTTATTGACTAGCTTTAGGACTGGTCACAAACCCTATCTTCCACAGAGTGTATCTCCATAATTATAGCAAATCAAGAGATAATTTTTTTACCAGAGGTACCTTGATATGTATTATCAATACCATAGCTATGTCACCATCTGAATCATTCTAGAAAAAAACGTTATAGAAAAAATGGTAAGATGACCTGAAAATAACATACCTTAGAACACATCACCAAAAGACTTCATCCTCCTTGAAATTCGGCCTTCTTTACTTCTTATTTCCTCTAAAATTCAACTTGTATAAAATGAATGTATAATGATGTTTATTTATACCATTTATGTCACTTCCTTTTAACATTAGGGCCGACCTGAAACTTTCTTATTTTGTAATTATTTTCTTTAATTATCTTCACGGCCTACATGTACTTCCTTCTTCAATTCACTTTGTCATCTTCAAAAATTCATTTCTCCTCAACCATGAGGATCCACGTGACGTGCCACATACCACCAGAAACAATATGATGTATACTATCCATTCATGGGTGTTGTATATTCATGTTCATTGTGATTCATGTCCAAATACCTTTATCAATCTTGCGGTCCAAAACCCATGACTAGGGTTGACATCAATGACAACAACAAATCTTCCAACAGTCACAACACTAAAGAATGTCGCTCCAACCAGTCACTTGTGGCCAACCTGAAGGCATCCGAGTCCAAGGTCAATTCTAACTCTGAATCAAATCCAGAAGGAGGGAAGTGGATTATCGATGTTGAACCCAGTTCCATTGTTGCTAATACCACAGTCTAGCCAAGCGAACCAGAATAACTAGAGGAAGGGGGATGCCTTTTTCACTCATAGATGTGGGTAAAGGCGGATCTACTTCATTTCATTGTCGATAGAAGCAGTTAAAAGAACCTAATTTGAGCAGAGTTCGTCAAGTGATTGGACCTATCAAAGAAGCTACACCCGCAACCCTACACCATCGTTTGGCTTCTCCAAGGAAGATATCTTTGTGTCAGTCAGTAGTTCCATCTGCCCTACGACATCAAGCCTTTCAAAGATGAGGTATTTTGTGATATTTCTCCCCTTGAAGTTTTTGATGTTATTTTAGGACAACCATATTTTTGGAAGCATCATGTTGTGTATGATTCTATACCTCATAGTGTTATTATTACTTTGGGTAGACAATTGTACAGGATACCAGAGGTAGCGCCGCATACCGCTATTTCTTTAATCTCTACTAAGAAATGAAGTAAGGTCATTTTACAGACTGGGAAGTTCATCTTCCTTGTGATACATTCTCACATTAAGAAGAAGGTCATCGCCAAATCTATGGCCTCTACACAATGTCTCTCTTTGCAACAGAAGCAAGTGGAAGGGACCGTGGAAGAGTACAGAGACCTCTTCTCCTCACCCATCGGGGTACCGAAGCACTACCAAGTCAAGAATCCAGTTGATCTGAAACCCAATGCACCTCTTCCTAATGGACCAGCATATCATTGCTCACTGATGGAAAATGAAGAAATCAAGCATCATATCCAAGAGCTTCTTCAAAAGGGACACATCAGACCCAACTCCTCCCCTTGCAGAAGCTCGATTGTACTGGTGTAGAAGAAGGATGGGACCTAGAAACTCTACATTGATTACAAATAATCAAACAAAATCGTCATCAACAACCGGTACCCAATTCCCATGATTGATGTCCTTCTTGACCAACTCAAGGGAGGGAATTTCTTCAGCAAGATTGACCTAAATTCTGGCTACCACCGGGTTCCCATCGAACCAACTGATGTATGGAAGACAACTTTCAAATCTAAATAAGGTCTCTTCGAATGGCTGGTCATTCCCTTTGGCTTAAAAAATGTAGCAACCACTTTCATGAGGTTGATGGATGATGTATTGAGACCCTTCAACAACTCTTTTTTGGTGGTATATTTGGATTACATCCTCATCTTTAGTAGATCTTGGGAGGAGAACATGCGACATATTCAATAGTTTTTTAGCACTCTATGGCAACACAAGCTATATTCGAACTTGGAAAAATGATCCTTTGGAATGAACATGGTCCAAGACTTGGGATACATTGTTGATGAGAATGGGGTACATGTTGATGCAACTAAGATCCAATTCATCCATGACTGGCTAGCCCCGACCACACTAACCGAGCTTCAGAGCTTCTTTGGACTGGCCAACTTCTACCGATGGTTCATGTTGGAATTATTCCATATTGCATGGGCCCTCACCCAAGTGACCAAGGGCGGTGGTAGGGAAAAGTTAGTGTGGGGGAAGGAACAACAATGAGAATTCGATGATATAAAGCATCGCTTGTGTTTATCTCTAGTACTCTCTTTTCCCGATCTACAACAACCATATGAGATTGAGACTAATGCATATGACTATGTTGTAGGTGTAGTTCTCACTCAGCATGATCATCTGGTGGCATACCATAGTGAGACACTCTCAGATACTGTCTGAGAATACCCAACCTATGCCAAGGAAATGTATTCCATTCTACAAGCATGTCGTTAATGGAAACATTACATTCTGGGAAAGGAGATGATCATCCACACTAATGAAAAACCTCGTCAGTTCATACAGACATGGGGGAAATTGCAGAATGATCGCCATCAGAAGTGGTCCACCTACCTGTAGAAATTCGATCTCAACATCAAGTATAAGATAGGGAGATCAAATCATGTCGTTGACTGCATCTGTCAACCTCATGTGGCTTCACTCACCACTATGCTCCATTCCTATGGACATGAGCCATCTAAGTGGCCCCAACTATATCAGAAAGATCCATACTTTTCCACCACCTATAATCTCTTGGGTACAGGTGCAACTATCACCGATTTTCACATTCAGGATAGACTATTATACCATCTATTCCATCTTTGTGTTCCTACAAGTGAGCATGACAAGATGATTTAGGAATCCCACTATAGTAGGATGGTAGGGAATTTTTTCATGGGGAAAACTTTGGTCGTTCTACATAAACATTTTTATTGGCCAAAATTTCGATAGGACGTCATCAAGTATGTCAGATATTGCACTGCATGTGCCATTTCCAAGCCAACCATCAAGAAGCAAGGATTATACACCTCTCTTCCTACTTTCGAGAATCCTTGGGAATCTATCTCAATGGATTGCATGTATGGCCTTTTGTCCACCAAGAAAGGCAATTATTGTGTATTTGTGGTCATTGATCGGTTTTTGAAGATGGCCATCCTCATATACTGCAAGAATAATATCATAGTGACAGATATTGCCATGATATTCTTTGAACAAGAGTGGGTCCCTTTTGGGATACTACGGACCATCATCTCCGACCAGGACAACAACTTCCTCAACACATTATGGTCAAGTCTCTAGTCACTATTGGACACCAAGCTCACTAAATCCACTACTTTCCACCCCCAAACAAATGACCAAACAAAGGTCATCAATCGTATGATTTTGCACATCCTGCACATGTACGATTCTAAGCATCTGCATACATGGGATGAGAGTCTTCCCTACGTTCAACACAGTTACAACATGGCTCTCCATAGCTACACCAGTCATATCCCATTTCAGGTGGGGTTGGGATTACAACTCTTGGGTCCCATTGATGTTGCACTACCTCTTTCCACCAAACAGATAGAATTTTCCCATGTTCAGTCTGAGCCCAAAAAAACCACCATATTCATTGAGTGGATTCAACACATCCACCAACAGGTTTTTGAGATTTTGCAGAAATTGAATGCTAAGTAAAATAAGTTCCATGATCAACACAGGGTACCACACCAATTTCAGGTTGGAGATAAAGTTTGGTTACATTTTCAGAAGGAGTGTCTTACAGGGCCCCATTGAAATCTCTTCCCACTTCGCTATGGGCCTTAAACTATCACCAGGGTTGTGGGTAGCAATGATTTTGAGCTCCAAACTCCAACCTTCCTTGGCTTGCACCTAGTGTTCAATGTGTACCTCCTTCAGCCATATTTTCCACCATTATTGGACACATCAGATATCGCATAACAACTGACACCAATAGAGATCAACCCTGACTACATGGAACAAGCATCCACTGATCAGATAGTGGACACACAGGTTAAGGGCACTTGCTAGCAGAATATCCAGCTTTATCGGGTTGTCAAGGAAAGGTAGCTCCTACACTAAGGAAATTTTCTCACCCTGGGCCAAATTGTGCAGAATTTTCCTCTCCTGATGGGGGAATTCAATGAAATAGAGATGTTTTCTTTGTAAGGGGGGAGAACTGATCCAGGTGGATATTGGTGGCCACCCACCTATTCCAATTGGCTCCTCTTGACAGTTTTTAGTTCAATGCATTCTTCTATACTTATTTTTAATTGTGGGTTCTACACTTTTGGGGTTGTATTAAGCCCTACACATCATCCAGGTGGATACTGGTGGCCTCCCACCTAATCCAACTGGATTATTTTGTATGTTTTCATGTCAACACATCTTTTTGTACTTCCAGGGCTATTTTGGGGCCCTAAACATTGTTTTTTTGTCTCGCCACAGTCAAAATGTAGTCGAAGTGAGAGATTGATAGTGTAATGTGTAGTTCTCTAAAATACCTTTCCAACGGTCTATCACGCACCTAAAATGAAGGTCGTATGAAAATGTTATGACCCCAGGAAGTTTACGTACCAACTTACCCATAGGGGCCCACATATCTTTTGGTGTTTCATCTCCTAGGGTTAGGTTTTTGGATGTCTAGGGTTTTGGAATTCATGAGTAATATCAAAAAGTCATGTGGAGCCTCATTGTAATCACTCTTCTCAGACGAATGTGTGTAACAGCCACATCTCTTCTCAGATATAGCTACCACCATTCAAGCAAGTGTTTTAGTTCTGCAATTTTACAATTTCAACCTATTTCATTTATTCAATAGAAGATATTGTTCACTAGATATCTGTGTTGTTCTTTCTTGGCCCTTGACCAAGTTTTGGAGAACCTTGGTCATGTTTTGGCCATTTTTGGTACTTCGACAGGCTAGTCGAAAGCAGAGTGCAAGGCGAAGCGGAGATCACGGGATCTTGACCCCTTTTTAGGGAATTTTTGGGTTTAGGATTTATGTAACGGGAATGGGATGTCGGCCCATGAGTTTACCCATGCTTTGGCCCCTTTTGTAATGTATAAATAGAAGGCTAGGCGATGTAAGTAGGGGGTGCTAAGGGTAATGAGGCCAATGTGATAAGTGCAAGCATTAGTGAATGTTTTTGGATTAGTGCAAATCTAGAGGCTTTGTGCATACTAAGTGTTAAGAATTGCAGAGCTAAGTGAAAGTGATTGTAAGAAGCTGATGTGTAGATTGTGTAATAAGGCTTTGTGTTGTGACCTAACTCGAGGAAGGAGGATCTAGCGAGGTGCGCGCAGATCTCCTGTCCTATGCAGAGTGGGTCTTGTGGCTCTTTGCATTGAACAAAGATAATAAAGAGAAGAAGAGTTGGTGGATGTAGCCCCACACTGGGGTGAACCATGTATATCCTGTGTTGTGATTGCTTTGTGTCATTGATGTGATTTATGCTTAGTGTTGAATATTTATGTATGTTAGATGCATCTGATATAGTATCTTAGTGCTTAGTGATGTGAATGAATGCGATATCTGATCTATTTCTATATGCTAAGTGTTTGTATGTATTGGATCTTATTGAATACTGTGTTGTTCTATAATTAGGGTTTTCTCCTACGAAGTGGATAAGAGTTAAATATTAATGGATTTTAATTGCTAAGTTCTATGTTAAGTATCGTGATCACATATCTGTGTCCCCACTAGGTTGTAGACACTTGAGCCCTGCAACCACCCCTACCTCTACCTTGAGTGAGACTTTATCTGCTTCGTAGGTGTTGCCGAAAGGGCCGATAGTTAGGGGTTTTTTTGTGCATTGTTGAAGAATTGAACCCTGGGTCCACCCATGTGCCAACAAATGGCTCTATTTCCAGGACCAGAAACTGTGATTGCTAGGAACTGAAGAAAAGAGAAAGCTTTGTGTGTATATTTGTTGCTTTAGGGTGTAGTACTCTACTTGACTTGCGAAGCTTTGTTCTAAGAAAAGAAGACCGATATGAAGAAAAGAGGTAATATCTTAAAGCTTTGTGCTCTGATAAAGGTAAGATAAGTGAATTTTGTTTTTTTCGAAAGAATGGATCTAGGTATGTTTGATATATTTTTTCCTAGTCTGAAAACTTGGGCATAACTAGAAGAAAGAAGATTTGATATGAATAGATCTGATAGAACTAGTGAAAGATATGTTATTCCTATGCATAGAAAGAACTGTTGGATTAACAAGTGGATGCAAGATCCTAGAAATAATTTTTTGTAGATCCACCACTATGATCCCAGTGTGTAGTATAGGAAAGGTTGGGGATCATTCAAGAGAAAGAGAGGATTGACTCTTTGTTATAATTGTAGAAGACCGGGACATCTTGCTAAGGAATTCCCTGGTCGAGGTCATATTTTCCTTTGTTGTAAGGCCACTATACATGAATTTTTAGACTGCCCTAGAATTTCTTCTAAAGTTGAAAACATGAACATGAGACAAGAAGACCATGAGGAAGGTCAAGAGACTAATAATATGCTCAAGAACCAGAAAGAATCAGAGACTTTATTATTGCAGATGAAAGAAAACTTGAATGATCAAAGATACATCAACTTATAATAGGTCTTAAAAGAGAAGGAGTGAATAGAAACAAGAATAGGAGACTTAGACATAGACTATGTCTTGGATGAGGAAACAAAAGTGAATATCATGACAGAAAGAACTTAAGAAATTTTGGGAAAGCCTGCTACGGTTCTTTCACTGGGAGGAATAGGATTGTTTAAAGGGAAGATGATAACCCCATGTGGAAGACTTACCTAAATACCTATGAGTTCTCATGGAACTTTGACAGAAGAAGAATTTGATGTCATTAAGTTTGTTGAGAACAACACCTCATTTGTTATTTTTCTAGGAAAAACTTGGGTCGAGAAAAATCATATACGAAGGAAACAATAAGAGGAATCTCTAGAACAGAAAAATAAAGAACTAAGAGATTTCATGGCTAGGGGAATAACGCACTTACTAGAAGAACAAGAGGAAAATTTGAAGCTACTAAGGATCATAGACCTGGTTGTCGAAGTTGAAAGAACATAAGAAGACTTGAAACACTTGTCCATACACGAGAGTAGAGCACCTACCCCAGAAAGAGAAGAAGTATTACCCTCGAACCCTATGAAAGACCCTCCATAGTTTGAAGTTGCTATTCCAAGAGGAGATAAGAACAATAATGGAACAAGGAAACCAATGACTCAAATCACAGGAAAGAAATCCAAAAAGCTCAGCCAAAAGAAAGCAAAGTTAGATAAATTATCGGAAGTTCCAGAGAGGACTCCGCAGAAGGAAGGTTTGCAGAAATGGAACTTCATCGGGATATCAGAATAGCATAGATTGGCACTTCTCCATGATGAAGAAATATGACCGTTGGAGGCATCCCGACCATTAGAATGATGCTCCAGAATGGCTAGAAATGAAGTTGTTACCGAAACATTCACCATTGGACCATTGGGACCACGCCATAACAGATGGAATTACACTGATTGAGGTGTTACTGCCCGTTGGAAGAGTCTGTTACAACGTTTTCTATTTATCCTGTCGAGCATTGCACCGTGAACACTTTTTCCAATTGTGATTATCTGAGCCCACAAAGAACTAGTTTCTTTCACGCAGTGCTTATTGAGAGCTCACCATTCGTTCTGTTACATTGAGTGTTTTCTCACCAACCAAAGATATTAGATCTTGAGCGTGGATGTCAGACGACTTGAGCACAGTAGAAAATTTCATCGAAGAGATCCTAATAGACCTCATGGATGAAAAGGTGATGTTCGTAGTCATACAAGCTTCATCAACGCAAGGATTGGAAGCATCCTCGTCAACTTCTCAGCGTCGGTCTAGCCGAAATGCTACTAAGAAATGTAGCAAGCATCGTGATGAATTGGAGAATGTGAAGCTCATCCCATCTATCCTTCCTGTCTATATCCCGCCTTTGGATGACACGGCTAGTCGAGACAGTGTCATGAGGGACTTCTACTACACCTTGATCACTGCGTACCTCTCGAAGGGGATATGCGCAGTTGGACTGTTGTTGGGACAGATTATGACATTGAACATTAGTGAATTCAACTTGGGAGATCAGAAGAAATATGGCATGCTCACCCCACATAAGTATTTGACCAAGACAAAGGGGACAAAGTCAAATATCATCCCCCAACCATGGACCATGGACATCACGAGGCCCACCATCTTGAACGTAATGAAGATACCCCATTTTGGAAGGCATGAGGAGGTTAACGCGTGCATTAAAATCTTGTTGTCTTGCTTCCATGGAGTTTATTTTTGGTTGGGAAGACACATCACCATAGATATAGCATTAGTCCATTGGATCACTAAATTAAGCATGCAAGGACTAGACCCACATGATTTTAATATAGGGAAGGTTGCAGATCGCGCCTTGGCGCAAAGAATAAAATACATCTATGGCAATGTGGAGAAGGGGAAGTGAGGCTACAAGTTATCTTCCATCCAGAATGGCGCAGTGCGCCTAGCCTACCAATCGATCATTGGTATGCTAGTAAGGAACAACAGACCCATGCAGGTCACAGGGTTCGTTGTTGACCTTGCAAGAAAATACATTGAAGGACTACAAATGAACTAGGCGAGCTACTCGTCAACTAGTTAGAGAAAGACTTTCACGAAGCTCAGGATCATGGCTATGAGTTCCATTTTAGTTGGATGTTGATCCTCATCACCTTTATTGCTTGGGAGATGTCAAAAGGAGTGACCGTCCCTGAGATTGAGTCATCTGAACCCCTAGTTGTGAAATCCACTATGCTCTAGTACTCGAGTGACATGGATAAGAAATGGCAGTCAAACGTGGTGTTCCACACCTATTACATGAAATTGAAGAGGTCTATTGAGTCTTTCCCTAGTATGACGTTGAACACCCTACAAAGGTTCAGGCCATTTGTGAAGTTCCATGCAGATAGACATTTTATTTATATCACTGTGTGCGAAGACGATCATAAAGAACAGATTAAATCCTACTATAAGCTCACTAAGGAGGACATGGAAGAAATAACTAAGGAATGGACCGTAGAGTTCCTTATACCAATCGAACAAATAGAACTGTCTAACCCCAACCTCATCGATAGTCCTGTGGTCACTCGTAAAGAATATGATGCACCTAGCAGTAGCAGAAGGAAAAAGAAGGATGAGGTACAGAAGATGAACAAAGCATCATAAGAAACTTCTTCAGATTCACCTGGAGGGGGAGGAGGTGATGAAGTAGACAAGGAAGAGAACAATGGCAAAGAAGACAAACTGGAGCAGGGAGAAGTAACACTACCCAAGAAACCCCTTTATGAAGCTGATACATCCAAGAAAAGAAATGTTTCCCCCAAGAAACCTACATCGCGAAAGAATTCAAAAGCCAATAAACTGCCATTTCAGACTATGTTAACAGTGGATGACATTGATATTATCAATGTTGTTGTGTCAGATACCTTGGAGAATATCTTACGGTGCAACGAAGAAAAACAGGAAACCATGTATGACAAGATTGCAACAGATTTTAAAGGGGTACATCAATCCCTCTACTCCAGCCGCACAGTGCCTACTGTGCCACCACCGCCAGAAGGAGCAAAGTTGGGAGATGAGCCTACCTAGATGCATAGATTATCATACTCGACAGAAGCTCGCATGCATCATGTACAGGAGAAAAAATAATAGGCCACAGAGGCCCTGAAGCAAGCAAAAGAGGAAGCCATAGAGCAACGTCGGGTTTCCCAACAAGAAAAATATAACCTCCAGGAAACGTTTGCAGAGGATAGAGCGCAGATATAGAAGGAGAAAGAACAGTTTCTCACGGAGAATATGGGAGTTAAATAAGAAGTCACTAGATCATTTCGCTCTATGAATGGATTAGAACATATGGAAGAACACCCAGTGGAGAGTCAAGTGGGAAAGATTGTTGAAGCCATTCAACAGCTCGAACAAAGAGTAGAAGAACTAGAATTACAAATAGTGCCAAGCACTCCATAGGAAGTGTGACGCCAAAGGGAAGAAACTACCCAGAGTGCAGTCCAGAGAATCAATTCATTGGACTTAGAATGAAAACAACTCAGCAGTTGAAGTGCGTAGAATTACGAGCGCCTTGCAGAGGACCCTAAACTAAGGACATTAGAGTCACATCTCCAAGAGGAAAAGCAACAAGCAGCAACAGTGAAAGCATAGTTGAAGCCACTGTCAGTGGTCAAGAGGATGAAAAGGTCCCAAGAACAGTTCATGGTTCAAAAACAGGTCCATGCCATCCATATTGAATTCATGGAAGTGACTCAGAATCTCCAGCCAATGCAGGATGAAGATTTCACACTTTTTGAGGAAATTGAAGGACGAGGTGCAGAACTAGAACAAGTGGTCACCAAAGTAGAACAATGCTTGGAAAAACCTGTGATGGAGAAGGTTCTTCGGGAATTCACTGAGAAGGAGAGTCTGGTGAAGCAACAAGTCGAGGCATCTCGAGCCAAGCTCAAGGCCTTCGAGGTAGATTTACCCAGATCTGAGTGACTCGAGATGAGTCACAGGTGAGTGTTGGGGGCATGTTGGCCCTTAACCAAGTTTTGGAGAACCTTGGTCATTTTTTGACCATTTTTGGGACTTCGACAGGTTGTTCGAAGTCAGAGAACAAGGAGAAGTGGAGATCACTAGATCTCGACCCCTTTTTAGGGAATTTTTTGGGTTTAGAGTTTATGTAACGGGAATGGGATGTCGACCCATAGGGTTTACCCATGCTTTGGCCCCTTTTGTAATGTATAAATAGAAGGCTAGGTGATGTAAGTAGGGGGTGCTAAGGGTAATGAGGCCAATGTGCTAAGTGCGAGTAGTATTGAATTTTTGTGGATTAGTGTGGAGCTAGAGGCTTTGTGCATACTATGTTTTAAGACTTGCAGAGCTAAGTGTAAGTGATTGTAAGAAGCTGATGTGAAGACTATGTAAGAAGGCTTTGTGCTATGACCTAACTCGGGGAAGGAGGATCTGGTGAGGTGCGTGCAAATCTCCTGTTCTATGTGTAGTGGGTCTTGTGGCTCTTTGCATTGAACGGAGATAATAAAGAGAAGAAGAGTTGGTGGACAATGCCCCATGCTGGGGGTGAACCATATATATCTTGTGTTGTGATTTATTTGTGTCATTGATGTGATTTATGCTTAGTGTTGAATCTTTACATATGTTAGATGCATCTGATATAGTAGCTTAGTTCTTAGTGATGTGAATGAATGTTATATATGATCTATTTCTATATGCTAAGTGCTTGGATGTGTTGGATCTTGTTGAATACCGCATTGTTCTGTAATTAGGGTTTTCTCCTATGAAGTGGATAAGAGTTAAATATTAATATATGTTAACTGCTAAGTGATATGTTAAGTACTGTGATCACAGACGTGTGTCCCATCTAGGTTATAGACACTTGAGTCCTACAACCACCCCTGTCTCTACCTCGGGTGAGATTTCATCTACCTCGCAGGTGTTGCCGAAACGACCAATAGTTAGGGTTTTGTTGGTGCATTGTTGAAGCATTGAACCCTAGGTCTTCCCTTGTGCCAGGCAGCTCGAACCAAGATCGAGGCCTTCGAGGCAGAGTTACCCAGATCTTAGTGAATCGGGACGAGTCGCAGGTGAGCGTTTGGGGCCTGTTGGCCCTTGACCAAGTTTTGGAGAACCTTGGTCATGTTTTGACCATTTTTGGGACTTCGACAGGTTGGTCGAAGGCGGAGAGCAAGGTGAAGCAGAGATTACAATATATCAGCCTCATTTTAGGGAATTTTTGGGTTTGGGGTTTATGTTACGGGAATGAGATGTCGTCCCATGGGTTTACCCATGCTTTGGCCCATTTTGTAATGTATAAATAGTAGGCTAGTCTATGTAAGTAGGGGGTGCTAAGGGTAATGAGGCCAATGTGCTAAGTACGAGTAGTAGTGAATTTTTGTGGCTTAGTGCAGAGATGGAGGCTTTGTGCATACTATGTGTTAAGACTTGAAGAGCTAAGTGCAAGTGATTGTAAGAAGTTGATGTGCAGAATGTGTAAGATGTCTTTGTGTTGTGACCTAACTTGGGGAAGGAGGATCTGGCGAGGTGCATGCAGATATCATGTCCTATGCAGAGTGGGTCTTGTGGATCTATGCATTGAACGAAGATAATAAAGAGAAGAAGAGTTGGTGGACATAGCCCCACACTGGGGGTGAACCACGTATATCCCGTGTTGTGATTTCTTTGTGTCATTGATGTGATTTATGCTTAGTGTTGAATATTTATGTATGTTATATGCATTTGATATAGTAGCTTAGTTCTTAGTGATGTGAATGAATGCTAGATATAATCTATTTCTATATGCTAAGTGCTTGTATGTGTTGGATCTTGTTGAATATTACGTTGTTCTATAATTAGGGTTTTCTCCTGCGAAGTGGATAAGAGTTAAATATTAATGGATGTTAACTTCTAAGTTCTCTGTTAAGTACTGTGATCACAGATCTGTGTCTCAACTAGGTTGTAGACACTTGAGTCATGTAACCACCCCTGCCTCTACCTCAGGTAAGACTTCATCTTCTTCGCAGGTGTTGCCGAAAGGGCCGATAGTTAGGGTTTTGTTGGTGCGTTGTTGAAGCGTCGAACCCTGGGTCTACCCCTGTGCCAACATTCTTCATATCTCTGTGTTTATTGTATTTATTCTATTAATCACTTTGTTTCGCTCCTAAATATGGATCAACAAATCCGCAACAACCAAAGTATGGTAAATATGCCCCTAACAACTAGCCTCCAGAAAACCATTCCAAGCCACAGGAAAAGAAGGTTAATGCAAATACAAAGAAGCACATTGGAAAGTGGTGCGATTTCCAAAATATCCCCTAGAACAACACTGATGAATGTCTCTCAAAATAGTCATTAGTGTCCGAGATCAAAGAAAAAGAGTCGAACCCTATTTCAGAAAATAATGAAAGGAGATAGATCATCGACGTAGACCCCACTTCCACTGTCACAACCAAAATTATCCAACCAGAAGAACCAGCAGATCCTATAGAGGGGGAGCACCTCTTCCATTCATAGATGTGGGTAAAGGGGACCTTGTTGCATTTAATTGTTGATAATGGAAGAAAAAATAACCTCATCTCAGCAGATGTCGTCAAACAGTTGGAATTTCCAACAACACCATACCCACATCCATACAACATCGGGTGGTTGCACCAGGGACGAGATCTTTGTTTCATCCAATAGTGTTTCATGTCCTACAACATCAATCCCTTCAAGGATGAGGTATTGTGCAATGTTTCCCCGCTGATATCTGTGAGATTATTTTGGGCCAACCATATATGTGGAAGTGCCATATTGATTATGAGTCTCTACCCTATAGTATCGTTATTACTCTTGGGGATCACCTCTACAAGATACCATAGGTAGTTCCGGATACTGTTTCAAAAAAACAGTGCAGCAAAGTCATCTCTCATACAAAAAAAATTAGCTTCTTCATGATTCAGGAAGAAGGTGAACATAAGGACACTGTGAATACTACAACCTCATTCCAAGCCCCTTCTATCTAGTAGAAACGTGGAAATAAGTTTGAAGAAAAGAACAAATATTCCTTCTGCACACCATCATCTCATGTAGTAATAATGGTTAAAAAGTTCCAACCCCTCCAACATCAAGTTCATGACAGCCTTCCACAAGCCAAGAAATGCAACTTCTCCAACAAGGAAAGTAGCTCAACAAGGTTCAAATTCAACAAATGCTTCCCCATATCCCATGTGAAATCAACGTAATGGATACCACTGCTTATTAAGGAGGGAGGATTGATCTAGATGGATATCGGTGGCCACCCACCTATTCCATTGGCTCAAATAATAGTTTTACATTTTGGCAGTTTTTTACAGTTTTTCAAGTCCCAAACTTTTGGGGTCGTTTTGAGGCCCTAAAAGACATTTTTTTGGACTTTTGGGGGGGTAGGGGTTTTAAATGGAATACCCTAACCCCTAGCAGAATTTGTACTTATTCGACAGACCTTTATGATAAGGTATCGAATGCCCCAAATGGATATTGTATGCAAAATGTACGCCCTCGGGAAATTGATGTATCAACTACCCCCATTGGGGCCCTTAAACCTTTTGGATTTTTATCTTCCAAGGTTAGGGTTTTGGATTTTATTTATTTTAAAAAGGACTTTAGAGCCTCATTGTAAACATCATCTTCTTGCGAATGAGCATATCCATCACATCTCTTCTCAGAGATAATCACCCACCATTCTAGCGAGTTCATTCACTTTGTATTTTTACAGTTCTCTAAATCTCGCTCATTAATAGAATTTGTGTATTACTATATATTTGTGCCTCTTGTTATATATCTTATATATCTATGTTATATTATTGTCTCTCTTGCAATATCTTTTTATATTTATTTGTTATATCTCTTCTCTTAGTTCATGCTCAAAACAATCTGGATCACTCTTTCTGTGCAGTACCTGGTCTACCATTATTTGTGTGACAAGGGTGTCTATTCCTTTTGTGTAGTGATCAATCATTTTATATATTGTACATAGTGAAGTTCTATCTTTCATTATTTCTACACAAATCCTTAAGAATTTCTTTCATGTACTTACCTCCTCCATTAGCTTCTCTGGCATAGCTTGATCTTCGATACGAGGCAACGATGATGTTGATGCTCCCCCATGATGTATAAGTATTTATTTCCTTTCTCCATGGTATGTATATTTCTCTTATTATGGATAAAATGTTGGTATAGGAACTGTTGACTTCCTTACTCACTACTCATTCTATTTTTCTTGATTCATCATATCAGTCCATGTTCTAGCTCCTCCACCCGTAACAACTGCTACTTTTGGTCCTTCAGATTATGGTTTGGGTTTCCTATGGATTTCTGCTTCACAACTAGTTGGGGATAGTCTTTTGTCGAGTAATCTAGTTCTATACAATATGTGCACATCCTACATAGATTCTAGAAATCACGAGCCAAGTGTCCAGGTTGATTACAGTTATAATAGATAATCAGTTCACGTCCTTCTCTACCAAAAGTCCCTCTACCCCGACCTCTACCAAATTTTCCTCTGTTCCCCTAATTGAAACCTCTTTGATTGTTATACTATGCACCACCCCCCTCTGCAAAGTCATTCTCTTCTTAGATCCAGTACATATTCGATGTGCACTCCCTTAGTAGGTCGGGCACACAATAGTTCTTCTCTTTGTGTCCTACAGACTTGTAAAACTTGAAAAACAATTTATTTGGTATACTCTAATACTTTTGTAGAAATGGACACTCAGTGGCGTGATGGACCCATTTTTTCACATCTTGCAGTATCCCCTTTGGTAGTGGATTTGGCGCTCCAGCTACCAAATACTACGTGAATGTTGGGAATTCGTACTTATGATGGCCCTCCATCCTGCATATGGTACAAAAAACTTTGTCTTGTTTCTCCCTTCCTTTGGTAAGCTCGTCCATATGAATTGTTAATTCAAGCAACTATGTCTGAACTTGTGTCATTCCTCCAATATCTCCTGTGGATATGCCTCTAGTTTCATTGCAATTTCTAGAGCCTCGAGCTACGACATAACCTTATGTTCAATTAGGGGCTTATGAATGTGTGGTAGAAGGCTAGAAATAAACCACTCTTGATGTTGTTGGTATGGAATTTGGAAATTCAATTTCCCCATCGGGTAAAATCATGAAGACGGGTAACACTTTTGCCTGTTTTATGACAAAAAAAAACTGTATTTTCATAATTTCTTCAACTTTCGGCATACAAAAGTATTTTTTTTATTTAGAATTTCACTTTACAGTAAAAACAAAACTTGTGAAAAATGTTGTTAGCTTTTCAATGACTATTTTTCAAATTGTTTTTATTAATATTTGATATGTCAATTTGACAATTGTTTAACAATATGTTCCTTAAACATGAAAGGAATGATAATGAGTTGTTTTTTCCCACAACAATGTATCTATTATTAAACTTATGTTTTTAAGAAACGGAATATATTGCAACAATCTACAAAGACTCTATTTTATTATGACTATAATTTTGAATCTAACGGATGAATATTAAATTTCTAGAAAATTTTGAAGTTGACCAACATGAAAATGTTGCAGATTTTAAACACGTGTTTTCCTACACCTTGTATCTATCTTAATTTTTACTTAAAAGTAAAATATAAAAATACCCTTTTGAAGATAATAGTTTAAGGATTATGAATATCAATTTTCCATAATTTTCCACTGTGTATTTTTAGAGATATGGATTTTTCATTTCACTTAATCATAATCTCACCTAAAAATATTATGTAGTGATTTTTTAATAAAATTAAATAAAATTAGATAAAAACAATGAAAATGAAAACAAATTACATCCAATGAAAGTAGATTCAATTTTAAAAATGTCGGTATCAATTTTGAAGATAAATTATGAGTATTTGTAAGATTCCACTACCTTGAAAGATCAAGTAATATGGAGAGAATTTGCATTTTCCTGCAAACAGTCCCATTTTTCAGGTTTTCGGTCAAAATATTATTTTGGTCGAAACCTAGTTTTTAACGGAATCCGTTAAAAATAAACGTTTCGGCCGAAAAGTCTTTCGGCCAAAATATGCTTACCATAGGAAAATATTTCATCCGAAAAACATTGTACACGAATTTCGAGGGAGCTTTCAGGGCACCGTTCTATTTGACGTGCAAATTTTTAGCCGAAAAAATTCCTAGCAACATTGTTTCGACCGAAAATTTGTCGGTAGGAATTTTTGAGACCCGATTGTCATGAAAGTGTTACCCACCTTCATGATTTTACCCCATCACATCCTTAAATCGTTGATCGAAATCCCATATGGAATTTGTTCATACCTATTTGATCTCTTTCAGTTTGGTGATGTACTACAACTCTGACTTTGGATTTTTGAACTCTTTTAGTAGCTCTTTATTTATCTCTACCAAATTCCTAGCCTATCATGTAGGAATAATACTTTGTAACTTCATATACCATACTAGTGCATTCCCTCTAAGTGTTGTCGCTAACTGTGTAATCTTCACAGCCTCATCCTGTATGTTCTTAGCAGCCCAAACTATTTCGCACACAAACAAGTGTTGTTTTGGATCCTCTGACCCCACTCCCTTGAATTCAGGAAGCCTAAGAGTATTATCTACTCCCTCCATGTTGTCTTGTGTAGTCCCTCCTCTTGGTGATGCTAGTGGACTCTGATTCTAACTTTGACTCTGCACACTACTCCCATTATTTTGACTATTACTACTCTATCCTCCTTGACTAACTATGATGGATTTTGACAATTCTTCAAATTTTATCTTTGATTGTGGCGATGCACATGGGGTCATGGATTCAACACAAAATCATGTCTAAGTAGGACTTACTGAATATTCTATTATTGGATTGGACTAAAACTCCTCTTCTTCTCCTCTTATATATGGTATCTCCGCAATTCAGACTAGTGTGTAATGTTCTCTTTCCTTTGGCTCACTATGCTTCTCTTCTCCCCCAGCCCCAGTCTTTTGCCTCTTGTACCTCCTTCCTCTGCTCAACTCTCCAAACTCGTACTCTTCCTCTGGTATACTTCCCTCTTGTATCCTTGGTCCCTTCCTTCCCTTTTCATTTCTTTCTTCGTTCTCTCAGACAATCCTCTTGTCATCCTTTGACTCCCCCTATGTGCGAAAAGACCTTTTAGTCGTCGAACTTCATTATCATCGTGTGTTTTTCACATAACAACTTTTTTATCCATGTATTTAACGATTTCAATAACCTCTCCCATGGACCTTTGAAAAAGTCTCTTTCTGCAACATTGTATGATTGAATGCAATCTACTGTAAATCATGTAACATAACCCCCTAGTACACTATCCAACCAAAACTCAATTGCTCGAGTAGTTGGGTTACTCACCGAATTCAAATGTCTTACCAATTTAGGAGTCCAATTCCATGGCTTTGCAGCACTAAACCTTCATGTTTTTTCTACTAACGTTTCTAGCCACTCGGTCAAAAATTTTGTAAATTCGCCGAAGAAAATTTCATGCAAATCAGTGAACACGTACCTTTGCATCCATTGCTTGTCACTCATATACAGGTTCCTATTCTCTATTCATGCAAATTCTCATTCTTTTCTTTCTAACCAGTCTATGATCTCCTTCTTAGTCATCCTCCAAAACATTCCCTTAATCACAATTTCCCAATCCCGATAACAGAACCATTTGTTGGCTTAAATTGTCTGCACACATGTTGTAAGACTCAAGGTTCAATTTAACTATGGCCAACAAACCCACCAGACACTGGCCCTTTCAACATCACCTACTTGCGCAGATGAAGTCTCACCTAAGGTATCTATTAGGATTCCAAGAACCAAGATTCTGCAATAGTAAGGGAAAGGGAGGAAAAAACTTGAGTCATTGTTCCTTCTCATGTCTATGTGTGTGACTTAGCTCTAGTTAGTATTAATTTCTTTTATTCTCCCCTAATTATAATATTTGCGATTGTTATAGAGATTCTTCAAAGTTACACTCATGAATATTACACCACAATTAATCCATAAACTAAGTCTAGTCTACGAAGCATAGAAGCATAATTCATAAGCACACATAGACAATTAGATACCACAATACTCAATATCCTCTCTAAACTCTCTCTTTATTCATCTGTCTCTTTTTCTAACCAACTATTACATTCACGATTCTGGCATAATCTTTTCTAGCCCCCTAATCTCCCATCCCGTTACATATTTGTACTTCAATCTACTTTTCTCTCTTCATGCTACTTTTCTATTGTTCTTCTATTTCTATAATGTCATGTTTTCATCCTTCTCTCGCACTTTCTTCACTCACTCTCTTGATTTATTCTTTTGTCTATGTGCTTTCTTCCTCCTGTGTGATTTTTTCCTTATGTGCACTTTCTTCCTCTGGGCACTTTCCTTTGGAATGTGTCTTAGTTGCACTCTACTTTCCTTCCTCTGCATACTTCCCTTATACTTAGGTTTTTCTCCCAACCTTGTATCTAAAACTTCATGTCCAACATCAAGGGATCAAAGGTAAAAAAGAGGAGGAAAGGAATTGTAGAACCCTAGCATTCACAAAACAGTGGAGGATATGGATGCAAGAAATCATGAGTAGAATATTATGTCCATGGATATATCAATGGTTTAACCCCTTTAATATTTTGGTAAATAAAATAAAATAAAAAAACGTTCTTTGTGAATTATGAAGTGGAATCCCAAACCTATCTCATGACCAATCTCTAGGGTTGAGTGTATATAAGGGTTTATCTTTGGGAAAAAAGACAAAGGGGTTTTGGGTTAGGTTTTACCATTTATGAAAATTTTAGTGGGGTGGGATTAGAGGTTGGGGGTGGTGTTGGTGTTTTTTCACCAACATGTACCAAAAGGTACCTACTTAAACATTGTGAACATAAAGTGCTAGATAATATGAAATGAACCTAAGAAGCTAAAATTTTCCTTATTTTACCTCATGCAAAAGAAAGAAAATAAATTAGCATATGCATTCAATTCACCATTTTAATGGAATTTTCATCATATTTCTTTCTCTTATGAGGAGATGACTACTATCCATGCTCCCCTCTCTATTTAACTCGGAAGGAGGAGATATGTCCCATAATGGAAGTCATAGATAATATTACTTATTGTCCTTCATAACATACCGATGTCTCACTCTCACTACACTTTTCCATTCATTATGGTCTCAATACACAAGATAGATCAAAGAATATGAATTAACTTTATAAATGAGGGAAACAAGAGACTCATAACATACCACCCTGAAGTATTTTATTAAGTAG
Organism: Picea glauca; assembly: GCA_000966675.3. Taxonomy (NCBI): domain Eukaryota; kingdom Viridiplantae; phylum Streptophyta; class Pinopsida; order Pinales; family Pinaceae; genus Picea; species Picea glauca. The sequence goes on from JZKD02S2261717.1 coordinate 206,352, forward strand.
AATGGCATCCAAAACCACTTCAAGGGAGGGTCCTTTGTCTCCTTGTATTCTCCACTCCAATATTTTTATGGTGGTAATGATGTTCTTTGATGGTAGAAATAAGAATATAAGAATGTTTAAATTTCCAAAGGAAATCTAACAACATAGCCCTGCAATGAATTATTCCTCCAATGGGTGATCTCTATGGATTTATTTATAGGAAATAAGGATTATATTGAATGTGAACACTCCCATTCCATTAATGGACTAGTTAGATAATAATAACCATTCAAGTCTAGATCAAATGTTATTTTTTGGAACATTGAATTTATGAGGTCCACTTACAAACCACCATGCTATTTTTGGAAGTTTCTAGTCATTAAATGAGGCGAACTAGAAATATTTTAATATTTTGGACCAAAGAACACTATTTAAGGCATTAAGTGTTTTTCACATAGAAATATGAGGATAAAATTCACTCTAATGTTTTGGTCAAACTTCAATTTTTTACTCAACTTGTGGTGGAAACACTAAGATTGCATGGTGATGTAAATGATGGGAATAAGGGCTAGAGCTATTGGTAGAGATGTACAAGGAATACAATACGCATGGTGAAGTAAGTGAGAAAAATTATGGTGATAATAAGTGGGTTAGATATACCATTGGATAATAAGGAGAACTATGAGGGACTCTGGCCCCAATCCATCACATGAATATGGAGGTATTTACCAACTCAAACCAACCTATATACTCATTGAGATCCAAATAGATTGTAGTTATGGAGTTGGTTGATACTAAAGGAGGGTTAAGTTTGGATGTGACAAAAGAGGGATACAATCCTATAAATCCTATAATTTTGGAGGTTTGGGGTCCCATGAACCTTGACAGTTTGGAGAGGAAATCCTCTCCATTATTGTTCTCAAGGTTAGGGGTCAGAGAATTCAAGCAACAAAATTGAATGTTTGAAACAAGAGAAAGAGATGTAGTGGGGGAGAAAGGAGGATTAATACCCGTTGTGTGCTCTTTTGTTTCAACATTAATTGATATGTGATATTTTATAGGTGTAGACAGAGGTTTCTCAATTCCTTGGGGTGTAGACAACTCTAATATTCTTGGATAAATTCATGGGGGGGGGAGCCATGAAAGGTTGGGATATGTTTCACGGTTTCCAACTTGTCCTTGTGAATCCACTTCATTCGTTTCAAACCTTGTATACAATATGATCCGAAATGACCATAAGAGTGGAACCTTCCACATTTGAAAGGAATTCCATCATAGTCCACCTCTTGTATATATGTTGAATCCCCACATCTGATTGTGATTGTTTCTGCTAAACCCCTGGAGAGGTTTATCCCGACCAAAATCCTATCCATTCCCATGTATCTGGTGGAAACATAGGAGGTATCTGATTCATAGAAAAAACCAATTTTATTACCAATTTCTATGGAAACATACTAGGATTGATATATGAGGAGAAGGCTAAGGAGATGAACCCATACCAGTGTAATTTCCATCTTCTCCATATTAGCATCAAATTCTACTCTCTAGTGTTTTAGGAAGAGTTCTTGTGATCCCTAATTCCATCTAGATTATAGAATATTTGAATCATTTCCCCCTAAATTGGAACTAGTACATTGTGAACACTTTCTAACGATTTACCGATGCATGTTCGTCGCCAGAATGTCACAAGTACGACGAAGGAAACAATCATTTTTTTTTCATGTCACCTTCGTCGCAAGTACGATATCAAATTTTTCATCGCAATACCAACTATACATATTTTCATAAGATAAAATAGCATTCCCCAATATGTTCGCCACATTTACATCGCTTTTCCATCATAACATCAACGAAAGAGTGAAAAAACTTGCGATGGAAACATGACAAACCTTCGATGAAACCGTAACAAACCTTCAATGAACAATTGACAAACTTGCGACGAAAAAATGACAAGAAGGTTGTATGTCTGATGTTTTGTGTCTGGGAGGGAGAATATGTACGTTAGTCGAGCCTTCGATGAAACATTGACAAACCTGCAATGAAACATTAACAAACCAATGACGAAAAAGTGGCAAACCTTCCACAAAAAATGACAACATTTCAACGAAAAAATGACAAGAAGGTTGTATGTCTGATGTTTTGGTTCCCTCATTAGTCCTGCACAACTGTAGAGGACATTAATGCTATGGATAACCATATCCATGCATATTATCCACTCCTTATAAATGTGATAATTGGCATGTACGTGTTTCCGAGAACACAAAAATGATTCCATTAATCCACTCTTAGTACACAATTTTTTATTTCTTACTTGTGAAGAATGTTTTTCTCCTTGGGTTGGAATTTAAGGGAAAAGTCTTATATTATTTCTCTAAAAAATCTCTTGTCTCTGGTGTTCAAATTAACTAAACACTTTTTGAATTCTTCCAATTTCTTGAAACACCATAAAACTACCACATAACAAAAATAGTATTGCTTTCAATGGAGAAGTTTTACATTGAACATATGACTATAATAGACTAAGCATGGGGGATTCAATGAAATTAGTGAACACAAATCATTTCTTCATCATAGGATGTAACTATAATGGGTATTGGAAATTAATAAATATACTAGCATCCTAAACTTAATGTTGATGCCATAAATGTAGTAGTCTTATTTATATCAATCGCATAGATCCACAACCTTAGAAATAAATTGCTATTGAAATAATGCATTTAGTAAATAATTTCCTAGTAGCATATATCCTTTTCTATTTTGTATTGAGTAAACTAACACATAATTATAAACCTCTAATGGAATATAATGAGTTCAAAGACCAATTGAAATCATTTCTACACCATTAATTTGTGACCCTGTTAAGGCTAGATACTCCCTTGCATTGTTTCAAGAAAAATAGAAAAAAAATACATGTTATCTCACTAGAAAATAATACAACCAAAACTCTATCTAAACTAGCACATTCCCTCATGTTATTTCATTATGTCAAGTAATGTGAATTCTAGAAAAGATGCTTGCACCATATTTCAAATTTTATAGTTTAAGCTCTATGTTTATTTGCATTTCATAACATTAATATTGAATGATACAATATATATAGCTATAAGAAGGTATATTTACCAAGATGTTCTGGAAGATGTGAAATAATATATGATAGACCAACATCAGGGTAAAATCCAAAGCCAACCTCAGGGGAAGGTAATATCTATTACAACTTGCATCCACCAATAGATTTTTAATCTTGAAGTCACACCTTGTTATTTCATGAATCATATGAGTGAATTCTCAATAAACGTTTATTGGAAGGCAACAAAGGTGTGGTTTCATTTTTGGTTCATTTTAAAAGAATTTTTGAAAACTCTCCTTTTCCTTGTATATTATAAGCAATGAAACTTAAACTATATAAAACAAGATGTTAAAGGTGGAAGTTCTAAAAATATGTAAATGTGTTTCACCTATTCGGTGAATAATCCTATAAACCAAACTCATAAGAATGGATTAATGTCCACTAGAGATTCCTTTGAATTTCTAGCACTATATCAATCTAACTTTGTGGTGGTATTCTACTTGAATTATAAATTCGAAAGATATCTATGATCCATCTACATAAGAAGAGGAAAGTTTTCATTGAAGATTTAAATAACTTAGGGTGTTCTCTGTGACTACTCGAAATATGCATCTTACTGCTAGACTTGCACCTGAACCCATTACAATACCATTAACAAATTCTACCTGAATCAAACATACACAATTTTGCATTCTTTTACATTAAAAAATACATGTAAAATCTAAGAGAGATTATTCTTCTAAAATAATTAGCATTGGCCTTGAATGCCAACTTGCATTGATAATGATATCATTTTTTGCAAATGTGAAAAATGAGATATAAAGAAACACTAACAATTCCTACTAGAGTTTTTTGGTATGTATGGATATGATATTGATGTGAATAGACTTTGTATAGAGTCTCAATAAATGCAAAAATAGTTAACTAATCATAAAGCATTGTACGCGCACACACAAAAACACATAAAAAGTCATGTTTGTACACACTTGAATATTTTAAAAGAATAGTAGCATTTGATATGGATATTTCACATGTATTTGACACTTCATATTTTGTAGGGAATAAAAATTAATGCCAAAATATTAGTCACCATGAGAAAAATAGAAACTAATGAGCATCTATTGTCACTTAAACTTGCAATTTAACAATGAACTCTTTTGAAACAATGAAGTAAAGTTGTCAATGTTTGAAAAGACTCTTTTGAAGCAATGAAATAAAGTTGTCAATGTTTGAAAAGACTAGATTCCAACCTTCTTTTCCATAATTTAGTAGCCTCAATTCTCCTCCAACAGAAAATGCTCACCCAACTCCCTAAAGGAAATATAGACATGTCAATAAAAGTTTGAAAGTGGCACAATATTTGAATTTTTGGTAATAAAAAGAGTGGAAAGTTTTACCTTGACAATTATCATCTTTGCATCATTTTCTTACTCCCATTTTTCATAGAGCTTAGCTAATTGGATTTCCTGGACATCATATTAGAGAAATTGTTAAATAAATTTGGGAAAAATGTTCCTGGCCTAATTCCTTGACCATCAATTAGAGAGGAAAATTGATCATTGATTATCTTACCATTTCCTTATTAGCGATATTCAATTTATGGGGGTTATTTAGTGTGATGACACATACATGATCGTTTTCATCATCTAGGACAACCTACTTGAATACCACACCTTTATTTAGTACAATTATCACCCAAAATATCATCAACCAAACTAGAACCACTATTAATGCACAATTAAGTTATTTTAGTCATGGAAATATCATTTCCTAGAACTTGATAAAAAAAAAACTAGAGTTCACTATCAAAATGATTATGGCATTATGTACTAATTTAGTACCTCTTCTAATCCATATTTGAAGTTATTTGACTTTGCATGCTTAAAAAATAGTGAAACGCAACCCTAACAATCTCCTAAGTATGTATCAAGAAAACTAAAGAAATATTTCTCAAGCAAATTACAATCCACACAACTTATTTCATGCCCATATTACAAAAACTTGAGTTGGAAGTGGTGCTTTTGTGCAACATGTACCATGATCATAGTTCCACCAAAGTACTCCTTGTCATCTTATTATCTCACCCTAAAGACTCTAGTGGCCTTTGACATCAACATAACATAGGTTGAGTTGTTCATGAATATTGGGAAAGGAAAAGGAGCTAGCTTCCACCCCAAGCCCTAAAAGTCTCCCAATTTTACAAGTTTCCAACCATCCCTTTGGAAACCTCTGAACTAGAGCAACCTAAAGATCCCAAGAAGGTAAAATTTACATGGGAGTCCCTAACGGTTGATCTTGACCCTGTGGTGGATAGATGGAGGTGACCCACTGATTAAAAATACCACCCTCCTTATGTGGGCATGATTCTAATAGCTAATTGATATGGAATTTCACGTTTGATGACTGGGATATTTATTGTGTTTACTTGTATTTATCTATCTTGGGAGTTAAGATACTTAAAGACTCTTTTTTTTTTCCCTTTTTGGTAAAGTTCCATTGACTAGGTTATTTTTCCTATTAACCTTAGCTTGTGGTGATTGTTATCACAATCATTTTTTGTATAAAATGCATGGGTTGTTTTTCTATATTAATAGAAAGAAGAATCATTTTATCAACAACAAAAAACAAGGAATGAGTGTATATATATTTGATAATGTTAGTGAATTTGGAATATGTCAAGGAACACATAGCTTTTCAAAAACAAAGAAGACAAAGTTGGTATTGGAATTTAAAGTAAACAAAATTTTCTAGATCAGGCTTTTGCAAAAATGATCTTGAAGATATGGTCAGTGATCCTAAAGACAAAGACAAATGAATTGAATGTCGAGAGATTTAGCAATTGGTTGGAGATCTTATTTGAAGGGGATGTTGGGGGAGAAAACAATGATCTCCAACATTTAATGTTTTTATTTGAAGAAAAAAAATATTTTATTAGTAATACACATAATTTACAAGACTTTGCAACCTCTACCATAATCAAAGGCTATAATTATATATAGACTATTTCATATTTATGAAAGACAAAGTAATTCATATTGCAAATTTGACCTCTACCACATAGACTATTGCATATTTCCCAAATACATACTTAGACTTTTGATACTTTATGGCCTAACATCCACTAAATGCAACTTTTCCATATAACGTGCATGTATTTAACTATAATAAGTGTCTCTATTCCCATAACTTTCTGGAGTGGGATTTCCATCATGGACAACTGACATTTTAAACTCAAAATTCCCATGTGTCTATGATCTTGTCTTGTGTTCCAAATTGGCTACATTCACCTAATGAATTTTAGAACAAAGTTAGCAGCTTAACAAGAATCGTGACCTCAAAAAGGGAACTCTAGCCCTTAAAACCCATATTTTTTCATAAAAAGCATGAAAATCAACCCCCAAATAAAAGAGTGGTGCTATCGGTAACACCATTTTTCCTAGTCGGGTTAAAATTACAACATTTTCAAGCATGGCCTTCAAAACTCATACAACAGCTCAAAAAAACCTTAAAATCAACACCTAAATAAAAAAATAAAAGCGATGTTACATAAAGCACAATGTTTTTTTTCTAAACGTTAAAATTATAGATAATTTGAAATCTTATTCTTAACATTTGGTACCATTAAAACCAAAACCTCAAAATCAACCATCAAATTGAAAAGTATTTCTACCAGTAGCACCCATGCTAAAATTAGGGTATTAAAATGGCACATTTTTTAAAGTGGTAAAATAAATCATCACTAATGTAAACAAAATCATAGAATCAACCCTTAAATGCTTACTTTTAAAATCTTAGTTTATCACTCCAAGAACAAGATAATACATAATTCCATGAAAATATCGCCCTATACTTTAAAAATTCAACATCACTTTTTAATATTTTTTTACTTTTAATAAAAAAAAGTTAATACAAATTACATTGAATGAAACATAAATTATTTCTTAAAAGTATTGTTACATTGTCCATATTCAAAACATATGACCTAAGAAATTTTATTATATTCTCCATAATCAAAACATATAATTCATAAAACATAGAAATTATTCATAACTTCATATAAGATCATATGTAAGTTAAATGCTCATTTCTAGTTACCATATAAACATCATATGTATAAAAAATACATAGAATGTTTCATACACTTATTCAGATTGACTCATGGATTCTAAAATACCATCATAGTCTACATTGTCTTCATATGAATGATTGGAAGAAGATGTAGATGATCCATACTCTTCTATATTTTCGATGAATGCACCATCTGAGTCTACATGCATGCCCAACATTTCATATGTCAAAATCCTTTTAGATATACAACTAGGTTCAAGAGAATCCCATATTGTAGTTATTTAGTGTAGCAACAACTTCTTGATAATCTCTTTTGTCTTGGAGAAAAGAGTTCCTCTTTTTTTCAAATTGAATTCATAAACAAGTATGTCAACATCCTCTAATTTTAAGAGGTCAATGCGACGATGAGTTGTATTTTGACCCTTTCTTTTTCTCTTTCTATTGACATGTTTCTCAGCCACCATCTCTTTCTTGTACACACCATTGAATGGGTGTGTACCTGTTGCACACCAATGCACTTCAATTGTTATAGCATCTTCATTTCATTGTCCATATTTATAACCTTTACAATCCAAAATGGATAACCATGTGGATCTTCAGTTGTTAAGACTACAATCATGCTATCCTCCTTAATATCATGTATTGAACCCCTGTAAATTTATTCCATGGCTTCACTTTGTGCATGTGATCTTTGAGATTCAATATACATTTCTCTTTCCTCTTCTTGTGTAAACTCAATAGTACCTTGATATTCTTGTTGTTCAACAATGTTTATTTCTTCGGATTCATTTGGCATATTTTGTGGCCAATGAAATGGAGAAGTCAAAAATATATCTTCATTTGTTGAGATTCAAATTATGTCACTTTTACCATTGAAAAAAGACTTCCACCAAACAAAATCAACAACATAAAAGTACTCATATGAGAATGAACTTTTTTATTTCTTCCATGAATTCAGAATAATCTACATCTCTATTACACCTCTATGCATTATGGATTTCGACAACTGATTGTAATAACAATAACTTTGATGCAAATATTGGATGATCTGGAATGAACTTCAAAAATGCTAAACTTGATGAAGGACCCCTTTCTATAGTAGTCGAATACTTCTTTCCCCGTATAAGTGTTTTCCCATAAACGTTTTTGAAATAAAATTGATGTTGGAAGCTAATGTCATTAAGTTGCTCAATACATTTTTCTTCACCATGCGAGCACTAAATAAATATCCGCATGTCAATAGTTTCTTCTAATATGTGAAAAACAAGATATGGAATGTATGATTTCTTAATACATTAAATTAATGATCATAAGCTTCCAACATTTTTCCTCTTCAATGTTACTGAAAAATGACTAAGCATTTGATCAAGATGATCATGAGTGTGTCCAACAATAAGGAAACCAACTTTCACCTTTTGAAAGATTTCCAATTGAACAAGCATGCTTAGATATACAAACACAATTTGATTTGTGTTTTCACGACCAGTGTTTTCTAACTGTAGATATAGAACTTGAGGAAGATTTCCAAACTAGTGAGTGAGCACATGATGAATTATGATGATGGTCATATTTCCATCATTATGAATATTTGGAGCTGTGAAGTAAACCCTTGGACACATTTTTCCATTAAAAACCATACAACAAACCAAGCGAAATTGAATGAAATTCTCTTCTTGTATTGTTTTTGGTGTATGGAAAAAATGTGCTAGAAATGTTTTCTTCTAGTCCATGTAATCAATTATCATACCTAAATATCGTTTTGGAGCATCATAACACTTATTTCAATGTTTGTACAACTTTTTCCTTTCACTTGATTGTTGATTCTGATGTTCTTGAATTGATTTGAGTATGGCATCTGCACATGACATAAAATGAAAATATTCATAATATGTTTTCATAGTTGATACCTATCCAATTTCCAAAAACAAAATAGTAAATGCATACATATTTATACCCCTTCATATTTATCTCTTCTTGATTTAATATTAGCACATATATTGTAAATCCCCATCCTTGAATTCTTAGGAATATGAACATTGTTCAATTGTTTCTTCCATTTTCTTGTAAAATATGAATATGTAATAAAATTACCATTTCCTTCAACACCTTCAACATATTCTTTGTACAAGTTGTAGATTTCTCTCCTTGAGAAATTATCTGGAATATGTATTATGTCTTTATTTGGCATACACTCTCCATGTTTGGAAAATAAGTCACGCATCCATGAAAATGTAGTGTTTGTTAATGGCCCACTCTCTCGACCGTGATGTACATTTAAATAAAATGAAGGATCCTTTTCTAACCTTGTTTGGATTCTTGATAGACAAATATTACCAATTGAGTGATTTTTTTAAAGCCTTTATGCAAATTAAAATATTCCCAATGCGATAATCATATCCCATATTTGTGGATATCATGTACCCAATTAATTATGAATTTTGCATGTTTCTATTCATTGACAAATATTTCTTCCTTTTATTCAAGGAATACATGTATTCCATGCTTTTCAAACAGTTCTTTTGACAACATTCACTTGAAATCAAATCACTTATCGAAACTGATTTAGTGAGAAATTTGTTCCTAGACCTTGTATAACTAGAATGATTTGGATTGATATAAAAAGGTCTAGTCATGGTCCTAGATACAACGTTTCTTTTCAATGTCTCCACTATTCCATCATCCCCACTAGAAGGAATTTCCTCATCACTAGAAGGAATATCAAGAAAAACACTACCAGGAGACCAAACAAGAGAATGTCGATCACCTTGATTTATTTTAGTTGAATGATTGAGAACATGATCTTCATTCCTATGTCCATGACCATCTTCATTGATAATCTCATTGATAAGAGGAATATCAAACTCACTAGAAAAATGATTACCATCCTCACCAATGTCATTGGATCTTCCATGAAAATATTCACTTGAAGGAAAGTCATAATCACCCTTAAGACTATCAATGTCATTAAACTCTTCTCTAACAAGAATTCTTCATCATCAACAAAACCATCATCAATGTCTCTAAAATCTTCGCTTAGAGGAAAAACATTGCCATCACCATTGGTGCCTTTAAATTGCCCACCTGAAAAAAATTATTCACCATCTACATAAGAATATTCACTACTATTAAAATCTTGACTTGAGGGAAATTATTCATAATCCTAATTAGTGCCTTGAAAATCATCACTTGGAGGAAAATTTGCATCATTGTCATCAATACCTTAAAATTCCTCACTTGGAGGAAAATCATCATCAACATTGTTACCTTTAAATTCCCCACTTGGGAAAGAGTGTCCACCATTGGCATAATCATATTCACTTCTTTTAAAAGCCCCACCTGAGGAAAATTCTTTATCATCCTCCTTAGTGCCTTAAAAATCTTCACTTGGACGAAAATATTCATCAATACCTTGAAAATTCTCACTTGGAGGAAAATCATCATCATCAACATTGTCGCCTTTAAATTCCCCACTTGGGAAAGAGTTTCCACCATTGGAATATTCATCTTCACTACTTTTAAAATCCCCACTTGAGGGGAATTCTTCATCATCCTCATTAGTGCCTTGAAAATCCTCACTTGGAGGAAAATATTCATCATCCTCATTTGCACCTTGAAAATTCTCACTTGAAGGAAAATCATCATCATCAACATTCTTGCCTTTAAATTCTTCTCTTGGGAAAAGCGTCCACCATTGGCATTATCATATTCACTAATTTTAAAATACCCACTTGAGGGAAATTCTTTATCATACTCATTAGTGCCTTGAAAAATCCTCACTTGGAGGGAAATCTTCATCATCCTCATCGGTACCTTGAAAATCCTCACTTGGAGGAAAATCATCATCACCAACATTGTTTCCTTTAAATTCCCCACTCAGGAAAGAGTTTCCACCATGGCATAATCATCTTCACTACTTTTAAAATCCCCACTTGAGGGAAATTCTTCATCATCCTCATTAGTGCCTTGGAAATCCTCACTTGGAGGAAAATATTCATTAGTAACTTGAAAATCCTCACTTGGAGGAAAATTATCATGCTAATCATTTAAGTTGTGATCAAAGTCTCCACTTTGACCTACATTTTGATTATTTTCAATATTATTAAACTATTGAACAGATTGATCACCATCATATTCCTCCTGCTTATCATTGGTTCCTTCAAAGTCCTCTGATTTAGGACTTTCCTGATGAACATGTTGAATAACATTTCTTGCACTATGATCAAACTTCTGACTAGATGAAAAATATGACACCTCATTTACATTATAAGTATTCCCATTTCATTTTATATTCCCAAAAGGAGAGGTATGTGAACAATTTTTCGATGTCTCGCAAATAAAATATTATTTATCTGATGAATCCATCACTACTCACTGAGAACATAGAATGATACAAATGCTCACCTTCCCAATAACAATCTTATAACTTGTAGAATGAACTTTTCCCTCCAAAATTTCCCCTCCAAAATATTCCCTCCAAAATTCTCCCCCAAAATATTCCCTCCAAACT
>JZKD02S2261717.1:247215-273741 GCA_000966675.3 Picea glauca
GTTTATGGTTGCATATCTGATACATTTATGTTATATTATTGAATATCTGCAATATCTCTGTGCATTTCTTTATTATATCTCCGCTCTCATTTCGTGCCGAAAATAATCTGGATCATCCCAATAAAAAACGTTCAGTGATTTGAAGAAGTGTGTGTGCTCAGCCCCAGTACTTTCACTATTGGAGCTGCAACATCCCTTTGAGATCGATCCACCCCGTGGCCTATCATAGTGACAGAATATCAGATTTTGTTCGTAAGTGCCCTACTCATGACATAGAAATGTAGTCCATTGTGCAAGCCTACCACCAGTGGAGACATTATATTCTTGGGAATGAGAAATTCATCCACACTGATTATAAGCACTGCATTTTATGCAGACACAAGGAAAATTGCAAAATGATCTCCATCAAAATTGGTCCACATACTTGTAGCAATTCCACCTCAACATCAATTATAAAACATGAAGCACCAATTGCATTGCTAATTTCCTTAGCAGACTACCAGTCGTGGCACTCACCACGGTGATAGACTCTTGTGGCCATAAGACCTATGGATGGCCCCAACTCTATGAGAAAAACCCGGACTTCACCACCACCTACCAAATGTTGGGCGCAAACATAGTTGTCGTTAATTTCCGTCTTCAGGATGGGTTGTTATGTCGTCTGGGCCATATATGTGTTCCAGAAAGTGAGTGAGAGAAGTTGATCTAGTAATCCCACTATAGTCATGTGGCAGGACACTTTGGCGTCAAAAAGACAGTGGCAATGTTGCTGAAACATTTTTGCTGGCCAAAACTTCGATAGGAGGTCAGCAAGTATATCAGGTCTTGCACTTCCTACGCTATTTCCAAACTGACCACTAAGAAATAGGGCTTGTACACCCCTCTTTCTACTCCTAACAGGACATGGGAATCCATCTCAATGGACTACAAGTCAGGCCTCCCATCCACCAAGTGGGGAAATCACTCTGTTTGTGTGGTTGTTGATCGCTTTTCTAAGATGGCGATTATGGTCGCCTGCAAGAAGAGAATCACAGCAGAGGCCACTGCCAAGCTCTTCTTTGAACAAGTCTGGGTACATTTTGGAATCCCACAAACCATTGTCTCATATTGGGAAATTTTATTTCTTAACACATTCTGGTCGATCCTCTGGTCACTGTTGGACACCAAGCTCACCAAATCCACAACCTTCCACCCCCAGAAAAATGGCCAAACCGAGGTCATAAATCGAATGATCGTGGGATGAGATGAGAGTATTCCCTACACATGTATAATTCCAAGCACCCTCGCACATGGGATGAGAGTATTCCCTATGTCCAACATAGCTACAATTGAGCCTTGCATAGCTCAGTCGACCACAACCCCTTTCAGGTGGGGTTGGGATTCCAACCATTGGGTCCCATAGATGTTGCACTACCCCTTGCGGTCACCTCGACCAACTCATATCCTACTCTAACTGAAGCTAACAGAGCCACTTGGTTCATTGAGAGGATCCATCACATCCACCAACAAGTTCATTATATCCTACAGAAGTCCAATGAAAATTACAAGTAGTGCCATGATCAACATTGGGTGCCACATAAGTTTCAGGTGGGTGATAGAGTTTGGTTGCACTTGCAGAAAGAATGCCTTACAGGACCCCATCAAAATATTGTCCCACTCCGTTATGGGTCATACACCATCACTAAGGCTATGGGTGATAATTATTTTGAGCTCAACATTCCTCCTTTCCTTGGCCTGCACCCAGTGTTAAACATGAATCTCCTTCGACCTTATTTCCCACCATTATTGGACACCTCAGTGGTAGCAGAACAAATAAAACCAACAAATATCAACCCCAACTGCATAAAACATGAATCCAGTGATCATATTGTGGAAAACCGGGTCAAGGGCATTTTCCAACAAAGGATTCATCTTTATCGAGTTGTCAAAGCATGGCATCTCCTGCACCAAGGCAAATGTCTCACCCGGGGCCAAATTCAGCAGAAATTTCCTCATCTGATGGGGAAACTCAACGCAATGGAGACCATTTCTTCCTAAGGGGGGAGGATTGATCCATATGGATTTCGGTGGCCTCCCACCTATTCCAACTAGCTCATTTTGGCAGTTTTCCAATTTGGCATTTTTTTCCTAGTTTTTGGGTCCCTAACTTCTGGGGTTGTTTTGAGGCCCTAAACAACGTTTTTAGGGAGCGCCACAGTTAGATTGTCAATAGAGTAAGATTATAACGAAAACATGTGTATTCCTCGGACATACCTTTCAATTGGGCTATCGTGCACCTAAAACGAAGATCGTATGAAAAAGTTACGACCCCGGGAAGTTGATGTACTAACTTACCCAAACGGGGCCCACATGACTTTTGGCACTTCATCTCCTAGGGTTAGGTTTTTAGATTTCTATGGTTTTTGACATTCATGTTTATTACAAAAAGGCCTTCAGAGCCTAATTGTAACAATCTTCTTGTGAATGATCACAATTGTCACATCTCTTCTCAGAGATAAGCTGCCACCATTCTAGCAAGCTTGTTTTCCACTGCATTTTATAGATTCAACTTATTTCCTTATTGAACAGAAGCCAGTTTTTATTTATATCTATTATTTTGTGTTAAGCATATTTTGATAATAATCTGTATTCATTCCATTCTTCTCATAAAATCTGGATCATAAACACTAAAATCCATGCTCAAATTTAACAACCAAACCACAACCCAAAGAAAAATAAATTGTATAATTACTTCAATACTTGGAGGAGAAATTGTAGATGTGATATTTTTATTCTATAACCATTCACAATACTTTCAACCAAGAGCCCATGTATATGTAAATGCTCAAGAGAATGGACAAGATTCTTTAAATATAAATGCAATCAAACCAAATGAAAATGACACTTTCCAGAAATAATTTGGCTTGTAAGGTAAGAGATTTCACCTGCACTCTAGGGTGTCTTGTGCATAAATTCAAAAATCTTGTTGATGATAGTTTTCAAAATTTTCCAATGTGCCCTCAAAAATCTTGGATATTGTCCCACTACATACATATTCAGTTAACCTGAAATTGCATTATTTTATAAAAACATACTTGATGCTTCAATAGGTAAAAAAGATCAAATCATTGACATGATAAGACTATACATACATGATGTTACTTGCAATTACAACTTTATTGTTCTTTCCCTTGGTGACTTCACACAGGTTGAGTAAATCATGAATTACTGTCACTAAAAACCGATTTTTCTTCCATTAAAAAAAGTAAATACAAACAATAGAATATCGAAAAAAATATGAACTTGTATAAATGCTTAATCTATAAAGACTCACAAAAAAAAATCAATAGTTTCAATGCACATGATTCTATATGCATAGAATAAAATAAGGCAATACAAGCATCAATTTGTAGTTGTCATTAATAAAATAATTTAAAAGAAAATAAATAATTGCATGGGAGATTATCCTGTTGTTGTTAACATAGAAAATACATGTATAAAATTTTGTTTAACACTGTCCTATTTTCTACTTACAACTATAACAGTTAATTTTAAAAAACAAGTCCAACCTAGAACCTAAAATAGAACATAGAACATGGTCCTCCATCATAGAATCTGAAATAGAGCCAATTGCCCAACAGAGTGTGTTCAACTTGTTAGGTGTCTAATATTCACCATTAAGTTGTTCCATGCCCAATCATCACCATCAATTTGTCCAATCTTCACAAAGATTCATGTGTTGCCCATGTTTTCTATGTGTTGCCTAGAAACGTCAAAAACAAACAAGGAAAGACTAGAAAAATATGGGTAGTAGAAACCTTCTCGGAATTCATTGTGTATCATGGAGGTGACCACCCTTCAGACATACATTTGTCAAATACAATAATAGGTTAAATGAATGAATAATACCTAAACATCAATTATCTTGTATTTGACAAAGAGAATTAAATGTTGTATGACCGAATAATAATTAAATATCTACAATGCTCTAAAAATACTAAAGGGGAACATCTCATGAATGAGCTCCTCTTGGTTTCAAGAATAATTTATTCTCTACTAAATAGGACCAACCACGTGAAGGTGGAAGATCGTTTGGTCCCTCCCCCCTCACATCACTCTCAATTCCCCATACCCAATCATGCATAACAAGTAGAAAAACAAGAATTAAAGGTAAATTAAATCAAGAAGGTACATGCATATAGAACATATAAGGTCTAGGCACAACTAGCAAAACAAAAAATTATACAATTAATAATTATATTTATAAAATTTGTTCTGAAAATATGTACAATCACTTTTTTTTTGTTTCTTCTTTTTTATAAAACTAATGAGTCTATCATGATCAGGTTCATATTGATCTCGGCCTTCAACTATTGGATCATGTTCTGTTGTTGGAAGGTGATGGGTCATCTCAAGCATTCTACTACTTCAAGTAGCAGGGTGTGGATGTTAATGCACTACAGGGGGTGCATCCACTACAATAACAAAAAGTGTTAAAAGGGCATGGTTAGTTATTATTCATAGAAATGTTTTATTAGTAAAAATATCATTACTATGTTTTTTACCTAGAGGAGTAGTGGACACCATTGGTTGGATTGTCATCGGTTTGTCTTCTCTCTTATGACCCTCATCTACATGCTCTGCCATTGAAACAAGAAAAGTTGTAAGTACACTGTTTGAGGAAAATATTTATAATCATCATATTATACATTTTATTTTAAAGACAAGCATACCGTGATCATGGGTTTGAGAAAAACTAGTATCATGGGGTTGTTTTCCACCACTGTCAAATGAAGCGGTGTTGCTTTCCTGCTTAAAAAAAATAGAGACATAATTAATTGATGGGAAAAATTAATTGTCAATAAATTGGACAAGTAATCAAAAATTGCAATCTTGTCATTTTATTTACCAACTCATTCAAAGGGTCAGATTGTGTCTTTGGTCCCTTCCTTTGTCGATTTTCCACCACATCTTGAAATACTAGCATCAAGTCTTCTTTTGTGGTGGCACTGTTGAATTTATCCCCCTACATCGCATGGCATAAGATATGGATTTTTTCTCACTGGTTGCAATTAGATAAAAAAATTATAATGATATATTGTATAATATTAATAAAGTATTTGGTACTTACAATTCTATATTTTAATATCAAGAAACCACCTTGTCCAAGTTTGTGTTGTCCATGTTTATATAATATTTCATTTGTTTCTTTTTATGTGTCTGGGAACCTAAAAATGATATGGTAATTAGATTAAAATAATATGAAAGATGTAAGTTTCAATCAAATGGTTGTAACTATTTAACATATTCAAAAATACTTGGGATTTGTTGTATGTTCAAGGGAACCAAGTTTTCATCCACCAACAATTTGATGAAGAGTGTTCCCAATATTTCAACATGTGTTTCCCCAGGATAAAAATGTGCCTGAACTGGATGCGTAGAACCAATATCCTCATGAGATTCCCCTTGTAGAACCTCATGAGCATGGTCTATCATGTGCGGTGGGGGTGTCTCATGGGCCCTAGGAGTTCTATTCCTTTGAGCTACAGATAGAGAGGCTAATAGACTCACAAATATATGGCTAGTGCTAGTACATTGTGGAGTTTGTGCATCACTTCCACCAGCAGCATCCCTATGACCGGGTTGTCCCACCATATGCAAAATTTTATATAGAAAGAAAATGTTAGAGTATTTCTCATACAACGGTATCAAAAAAAAAAACATAAATAAATATATGTATGAAATAGTATTTTTTTTAATTTCGTTTACTCCATATTGTTCTATATCCTGCCTTAAACTTTCCATCTTTTTTTTCCCCTCCTCTATAAGTGGCCTAGACCTAGCCAATTCAATGAGTTCCTTATTTTCCTTTCTCAAGGCCTTTCAAATTGTTTCCATCGAGCTGATGGAATCATATATTTCATTCTACATAGCATCATTCTTTGACGGTGTTCTCATCTACATCAACAAATAAACATGTTAATTCCATTATCGTAATAAATAATTGATATGAAAATCATTGTTATACCTACTCCGAGCTAGCTGGTGCCTTCCCACGATCACCATGCCACATTATAAGATGCATGACAATTTAGAATGTTAGAAAATAATCTAATTAAGAAGCATGATCTATTAAAATGTATGTTAAATATATAAAAAGGAAAACATTAATTAAAGGTTTGGTATAGTGGTAGAGCATGTTTACCCCCATAATAGTAGTTCTTCCATTGATTTGATTCAAATCATAATCGATTAACAACTCTTCCCATGCAGTTATTGTTTTCATTGCACATATGAATATTCTTTTTTTTCATGCCCCTCAAATATGCAATTGGGTTGCTTTCTTGTTGTCTTGGGTCTTGTACTGTTAATAAGTCGTGCAATATTTCCTGACGCCTTTGTCCTTCCACCAATATACACCATCACTCCTTTATTTTGATCGTTGTCTTTTAGTTGTATGTAATTTGCAATGACTACATATGTCTGCATACTTGGCATATAATGGACCAGCCTCAACCAATCCCCATAGATGTAGCATGGTCCGACATACTCCATCAATTCAACAATTCCTCCATCTTTCACCTTTATATCATCCATGGAAAATAGACCCAGACCATGTATGGATGATGGAGATATGCTATAAATCCTCTCATTGAAACAGAACTCTGTGTCCAAGTGAGGAAGTTAATTGGGTACCCATGGTCTCAATAGATTTTTATACCTCAAAGGAACCTCGTTGTCACCTATTCTCTCATCATCATATGAACGTGAACCTCCTTCAACAAGAAATAATTCCATGCGCCTACAGAATTTTTGTTCTAACCTTTTCACCTCTAGTTGATCTCCCCTAGTTAGATGTGTTGGACATCATAACAATTTCCCTCCTCCCTCCAGAAATTCCCTCACTCAAGGATAATACGTATGAAAGGTACCTATTTAGTTTTACCTACACTCCATCAAATGAGAAAATGTAGTTAGTGACGATATGATTGAATTTATCCACATCCTTAACCAAAAAAGACATCATCAAAATGCATGTGCCAACATGTTCATAATAATCACATGTGAACATTGGGATTGAGTACACGATTCACACTTTTTTGTTTGGTGGATATGGAATATGTGTTGAAATAGAACTTAGATGGAATAATGTTTCATACTAAATTTTGGGATTGTAAGTTGCACTCATAAGTAAGGTACATTTAGGGCAGAAATTTGCTCAATGAATAAGTGTCTAGGAATAATGTCAAATTCCTTCCAAAATTCTGAGAAGCAGCAATATACCTTTGAGGATCTTTGTCTAGCCTTCTCAATAATATCATGTAGGGTGCATATATGATCGATGGTCTATAGTCCCTCTTGAACCAGACATAACCTATAGTTATGAAACCATTCCTCTCAAATTTTCCATATAGGTAAATATCAATAGTTGTTTCATATTGTATTTCCAAATAATATGTCCTATTTGACAAGTTGATTGTTTCATTATTGATAATGCCAATGTTTAACCCCACCCTAAAACCATTTATGATGCCTCAAGTCCTTTTGAAAATTTGCAAACTCCAAAAGTTTGTGCAGTTGCAATACTTTACAAAGGTCACACTCTATAGAATTAGTTTAAATAACTTCCAAGAGATATAATATTTTAACATGAATTTCCTTCAAAATCCCTTGTATATATGTGCAACCTTTGAAAGTAAACCGGTGGATTGTTTCTCAATCGGGTTGTAGTCTCCTCTATGTTTGTGTATATACTATTTTTTTTGTTTCTAGATTCTAATTAACCCAACCTATGTAGTGTGTGTGGTATGTGTGGTATATAATGCATATGAAGTTCAGTTCCCTACTTTTGAATGCTATGTGTCTATCTTACTAAGGCCTTTAGTGCTTCCAAGAATTCCTAGTAATTCTAGTTACCATTATACCTACTATGTTGTTTTGGTAATTCTAATGTTTATTTTTTCATTGTTGATAATGCTAATGTTTAACTCCACCCTAAAACCATTTATGATGCCTCAAATCCTTTTGAAAATTTGAAAACTATCACTAATTTTTAATGTATTATATGAAATTATCTTGTGTTGTTTCCAATCTTGAAAGTTGTTGTTAGTGCATCTAAAGCTTCTTATCACTCTAGCTTGCACACCCTCCAAAAGTTTGTGCAACTGCAATACTTTCCAAAGGTCACACTCTAGAGAATTAGTTTAAATAACTTCCAAAAGATATAATATTTCCACATTCATTTCCTTCAAAATCCCTTTTATATATGTAGGTTTGATGTTTATAAGGTTTCTCTACTTCACCTTCTAGGGATACACTGATGTTCCACTTTTCACAGTGGATCATGTGTCATATGTCATTTGGAATTTGCCTCTTAGATCCTCTCTTACTCTACATGAGTGACTTTCATATACATCTAACATTAACAATGTTATATATATAATAGTCACAACAATATTTAATATAACTAAGCATGTGCATTAGGATTGTGATGCAACCAAGTGGTTGTTCTCACCATATGGGTGGTGTTACCACTTGAAAATGTAAAATCCTAAGTAGAGGATAGTAATTTTGTGTCCTAAGTTGGTTAGTAGTTATAATGGAATGTATTTATTTAATCGAATAGGTTAGTTAAATAGTGACACATTCAACCTTAACTAATGTAAATATTATATAAATAGATTCTTTGGGGCTATGAAAAAATATTAGAAGATTGATTGTTGGTAGTAAGGTCGATAGGTTGTCTCTTGGAGACGTATTTGATTATGCTACTATGAGAGATCCACATTCCTATTGTAGTAAAATTACTATATTGAATGTGTGGAATATTATGAATGAAGAACCCCCTTTCAATTTCAGTTATGGTGTCTATGTAATGTGATGTATTCTACTCATTTCATTTCTAGTCTATGAATGTTTAATGGATGGATTTGATCATGTTATGGATGCTTCTTACTTGAATGTATATAGCTAGGGATTTATGTTAAATGGATCACCTTTCAATTCAACAATACAATTTGTGTGTGTATTCATCATCAGATCAATTCATAAGTATAAGAACCCAATCATAGTATTTAATAATATTATTTAGTTTTCAACATGTTCGTGATTCACACATAATCATCACATCATACATTTATAAAAGATCAAACTATCCAAAAGAGTTTCAAACATAAATATATTCCTAATGTATCGATCAAAAAACATTATCATCCATACATCAAGAATGCCATCAAATACAGAAATGTTGAATAATAATAAGCTTAGTCAAATTAAGAGACATCACCTATTTCTCACAATGACAAAGTTGGATTTGAAGAAATGAAAGGAGAATATATAGTCAACCCCTATTTCTACCAAATTATTGAGTCTCTCAAGTCTAAACAATATGGGATATGTTAGTAAAGGTTCTTCTTAGTGGTTAAGCTTGTCATGTTCTGGTGGATGGTGATTTTAGCCTAGGTCAGTGATTTTGACTGTCTTTTCCCCCCTTTTGTGCAGACCCGATCATAGATTTCTCCTCCCGACATATATTTTCCTTTGTTGTTTGCTTTCATCCTTTGGTTGACTGGTTTTCCTTGTCGAAGTTTGCCTGAGAGATATCGGCCCCAAGATTTTTTGTTCCCCCTATGGTCGATTACTTTTCTTTTTGCCTCTATTACCGAGTTTTTGTTTTTTCCCAAGTCCTAGCCGTTTCATCCAAGTATTCATTATTGCAGGCCACAGCACTGAGACCGGTATTATATGGAATCAAGCGAGTGAGGGAATATGGATTTCAAATGTTGAGAGATTATGCATCAAGGATCGTGAAATCTCGATTCGTGAAGGGGAATATCTAGGTCGTCCGTTTGTGAGAAGCATAGGGTCATTGATTTGACTTCGGCGATTTCGGCAATAAGGAATTCGAGGTTCTTGTCACCAAGTGCACCCATATCCTGAAGCCCCAAAATGCAAAATCCTGATTTCATGATTTCGCGAATCGGAGGTTTCCTAGGAGCAACATCTCTTTCTCCCGAAACACGAAATCGTGAAAGCTCCCAAAAATTGGGCCCGCGGTCCTAGCGCCCAGTCACAAAGGAAGAAGGTCTGGGAAAAGGGGATAGCACTCGTCGCATAGTTGGCATTTCATATTGTCAAGGGAACAATCGTGGTCGTCCATTTTGAAGCGAGTCTAACCGCCGATCTCAGCGATCATTTCACGATTTCGAGCATCGCAATATTGAAGCCAAGATGGAGTGAAAACTCTCGAAATGAGAAACCCCAAAGCATCATGTGGGACAAGCATGAGGTCACGGCCCGCAGTCACATGGGGCAGTTGAAAGGAGCCACTCCAAAGGGGTCGAGAGAGTTTGTATTAATAGCAGAGGAAGGCAACATGGTTTCAAGGTGCCAAGTTTAACTCAGCAAGTCAGGAGCGTCACCTAAGAGAATTCATGGATGTCTGGGCTCTTCCCAATCCCAATAAGGGTAGTTAATGAAGCTGAAGAAGGTTGTTGAAACATTGTTTCAACCATAAATAGGAAGCATAGAAGCATCGGCCGTGGAGGCGAGTTGTCAGCCCAAGGTCACCCTATCATGAAATTTTCCTGCAAAACCCATACTGTCTTAGATTTGCGTCTAACAAAGGAAATCTTGTGTAGTCTGACAGAAGGAGAAGAAACACAAAGCTTTGAATGCAGGGGTCCAATTGCGTCTCTGGGGGACGTTAGCGGTTCAGAGTATATATACTCATGTTTTATATTTTGTAAGTGTCGATGGTTGAGCTAAGCTCCCGATTTGTAAAGTTTTAGCAAAGCCTTTGGTTCTCTAGTTATGATATGTATTTGAGACTTATTGTTTAATGAAATTCAATTTCCTTTCATCTTTGTGTAACTGCTTCATTAAAACACTCGGTCATGGAGGATCTAGTCGAGGGTAGTTGTGTTTTTGTGATGGAGGTTTGATCACGGTGACGTTACAACCAGTTTTAACCAGTTTCTTGTGTTCTCTTTTTTCTCTAATGCTGAGAGCTCGGGCATTGATGATCCAATCGGATCACTGTGACTATATTGTAATGTATGTTTGATTGCAGTATTGTCATAGTGGTTTCAATTTATTGAAATTCTGAATTCAAGAGGGTCTTGTATTCAAAGATTTTCCTCCTTAGGTTGATAGAAGATCGGATGTCCATAGCAAACCATTTCATTCTCTTCAAATTCTTCCCCCTAATCACCACCATACTGAAATTTACTAACTGAAGTTAGATCAAGACCTCACTTGCCTATGCGTGCCAACCTAGTTTTATGAGTTAGAACAATATAATCTTGAGACTGTGTCCATTAGACCACCCTTAAATTTATTCATTGTGACATACAAATTGATGGGTATTGGGCTTAACTCTGCCACAATCCATAGGTGACTTCTGGTGCTAACATTTATGGTGTCGTTTTCGAGGATGAGATTGAATATTTTTATTGGGATTGAACGACAAATCTTACTAGTTCTAAAGGTGCATCAGAACTTAGTACATTAAAGATTGCAATTGTGCACCTGACGACTCCACTGTGGTGACTCCATTGAGGCAGATCCATCATTTTAGTTGTGGCTTCTAGAAGAAAACACACGAGGTCTACTCCACAACTTCCTTTAGAAACACCTGAAGTTGACCTAGAGAAAATTGTCAGAAAGGGAAAGGCCCTCTGAGAAGGTACTTCTACTGTTGAACCAGGTATTTCTGATAATTTCCACTGTCCTTTTTTAGAAACTCCAATTTTTTCTTCTCATTCCCCTGTTATACCTTCTGTTGGAGTTTCCTGAACTTTAAATTTTGGGAGTGTTCATGTTGAGTTTTCCCCTCCTACTATGGGATTGGAGGGAGAAACCCATGTCACTCCTCTCTCTCCTGAAATTGTATTGTGGTTTAGACCGAGTGCATCTGAAGATTTTCCCACCCCGGGATTTACCACTCTTCATCTTGTTGTTGCTTATACAGACGGAGAAACCTCTTTTCCTTCGGGCCCTTTGGCCTTTTCTTCGAATCCTTTGTTGCTTCCCTTTTCTCCCAGAGGCTCAATCCCAGTCTCCCCAGTTTGAACCCCTTCTCGTCCTAATTCTATTCCACCTCATATCCCTATGGAAGATTCTAATCCCCCTGGAAATAGAATGGATACCATAGTGGCTGCAAGATACGCCCCTATAGTCCTACCTCAGTCGATGAATGCTCTCCCTGCTAGGGATTACCTAAAATATATTCCTAAGTTCACCTGAGAAGAATACATAAATGTTGAAAAGTACCTTGTTGCCTTCTACAGTTATATAGACAATCTAAATATTGAAAATGAAGACGTCTGGATGAAAGTCTTTGTCCAGAGCCTTGATGGTAAGGTTAGGAAGTGGTTTAGGGGATTAACCCCTGGATATATTGTTGGTATTGAAGCCTTAGATGACGTTTTCTTGAGGCAGTGGGGGAATAAAAACGATTTTATGTATTATATCACAGAGTTTGAGTCCCTAAAGAGAAAAGAGGGAGAATCTATTTATGATTTCTCCAAAAGATTCAACAAGATGTACAATAAGATCCTTGTTGAGATAAATCCTACAGAAGCCTATGCCAAAATCACTTATGCTAGTGCTTTTCACCCCAATTTTTGCCTCATGATCAGGGAAAGAAGAGCTACTTCCCTGGCTCATATGCAAGATGTAGCCTTGAAAGTAGAATCCAATGTATTGGTAGTTGACAAACTTAGGAGCAAAGCCAAAAAAGAAAGAGGAAGAGGAATATCTGAGGCCTCAACCTCGAGTTCTTTTGCATCCTACCCTCAAGTAGATGAATTAACCAAGATGGTGAAGTCCCTGATTGCAGAAATGGAGAATATGAAATTCGAAGGGAAGAAAGGTTATAAGAATGTCCCAAATACTGATAACAAAGGCAGTTTCAGGAGGCTGAATAACAATGCTCCTCAGATTATGTCAAAGGAGTAGAGGGATAGAGATAGAAGCGATCATAAAATCTAGACTCCCCTTCAAAATAACCTTGTTATTGATGAGGAAAGGGAAGAAGAGGAGATTGACCCTGAAATTCACTGTATCGGAGACACCTCCCCATTTCCCCATTTGACTCAATATGCATATGAGGAATCCCTCCTGAATAGTCAAATAAATGCGCTAAGCAAGGGAGAAAAGGCAAATACCAGTCCCAGAAAATACAACCTCCGGTCCAAGAGGAAAATAGAAGAGTCTGGCATCCCTTCTCAGCCTCCCAGAGCAGAGAAGACTACTAAGCATGCAACAAATACCATTAAGGAAAAGAAAGCTCATAATCCCTCGCCAATAGACAAAGACCCTATCCCAGAGGTGAGAGAAATTATGAAACCCCCTTCCCCCTTTATCTTTCAGCATGAAATTCAGAATATCAAAATCCATGTCCCCTTGGCAGAGCTAGTCAAGAACGAAGACTTCAAAAGGTCCCTCTCTAAGATGTTGTAGCCTGAACCACCCTGTCATTCCACAGACTCGGTAAACCTCCAAGATGAAAATCTTGCAGTCATCTTAGGTCCAATGGTAGAAGACAGAGATGATTCATCCCCTCCCTTCTACACATCCCTAAACATACATGACAAGGTGTTGCACAACTGTCTAATGGATTCAGAAGATTCCCATAATCTCATGCCCAAAACTGTCATGGAATAATTAGGACTGGAAGTCACAAAGGCTTATCATGATTTGTATTCTTTTGACTCGAGGAGAGTGCAATGTCTTGGGGTCATCAAATATCTGGTGGTAACCTTGTTTCAGCTTCCCATGAAAATTGTTGTCATGGATATTGGGGTAGCTGATGTTCCTCCCAAGTTTGGCATGTTGTTGTCAAGATCTTGGATAAAACTACTTGGGGGAACCTTGCAGATGGACCTCACATATGATACCATTCCAGTCTTTGGAGGGGAGCATAGGAGACTATACAGATTTGGGTTCCAATCTGTTGCAGCTCACTGACACTCCTGATCCCCCTCTTGAAATAAGAAAGCATATTTCTCGTTGTGAAGATTCTCCTCCAATTACCTATGTTTGGAAAATGTTCTTTGATGGAGCTTCTTCTAAAGAAGGTGTTGGTGTTGGGATAGTTTTTGTTTCCCCTACTCAAGAAACCACATCTTTGTCATACAAGTTAGAATTTGAAGCTACAAATAATGTGGCATAGTATGAATCTCTTGTTTTGGGCTTAAGGGATGCAAATAACATGGGGATTGAAGAGATATTTGTGTTTGGAGATGATGAACTGATTATCCAGCAGATCAGAAACATTTATCAGGCCAAACACCCTCGGCTTAGGAGTTACAAAAATGAAGTATGGGACCTCATTGATAGTTTTTTCCTAGCTTTCAACATATCATTTATTCCAAGAGAATAAAACATTGTGGTTGATTCTTTGGTTGTTTCAACAAGCAACTTTAGAGTTCCTCTGCCACCTAAACTCAATTACGATGTAGAAGTGAGATATAGACCCTCTATACCTGACAATGTCAAGCATTGGAAAGCTTTTGAAGATGATCTTGAAATCAAAATATTCCTAGAGATTGTTGACAAGTTTTCATCATTACATATTGATCAAGATCTTGATCCTGAAATAAATCTTCATACTAGTGCGTTTCTGAAAAAAAATTGTTGACCATCATATTGTTCAGTTTCCCAACAATAACATTCCAAAAGGACTGGTTCCTTTTGAAAGATTATTTGACAAAAATGATGTGGCAGCGAAGGGTAAAATCTCAAATGGTGATGTTGGTGCGACTGAGTGCAACATTGGCACTAAGAAGGAGCCAAAGTTTGTCAAATTGTCAAGTAGCTTGACAAGAAAGCAGAGGGCCAAGTATGCTAAGTTATTACAGGAATTTGTTGATGTTTTTTCTTGGACCTATGAAGACCTCAGAACATATGACACAGTTGTCATTGAGCATAAGATTCCACTGAAAGAGGAGGCCAAACCATTTAGGCATAAATTAAGACAGATAAACCCTATGTTGTTTCCTATCATGGAAAGAGAGGTAAAGAAGCCACTGGATGCCCAAATCATCATACCTTTGAGATATTCAGAGCGGGTGGCCAACCTAGTCCCGGTAAGGAAGAAGAGTGGGGAAATCAGACTTTGTGTCGATTTCAGAAACCTGAACAGGAGCTCAAAGAAAGACAACTACCCCTTGTCAAAAATGGAACACATATTACAAAGGGTAACTGGTGCATCAAGGATATCCATGATTGATGGATTTTTGGGCTACAATCATATCTCAGTCCTTCCCGAGGATAGAGACAAAATGGCATTCATCACTCCTTGGGGTACGTTCATGTATTTCAAAATTCCCTTTGGATTGATGAACACAGGGGCGGCCTTTCAGCGAGCCATGGATATAGCTTTCATTGGAGAAAGGGACAAGTTCATGGTCATCTATCTGGATTACATTAAATTTTTCTCCAGGTCTGACAGAGAGCACTGTGAGCATTTGAGAAGGGTGTTCCTGAAATGAAAAAAGTTTGGTCTCTCCTTAAATCCCAAAAACTATTTGTTTTCCATGAAGGAGGGAAAGTTGTTGGGCCACATAGTATCAATTGAAGGAGTCAAGATTGATCCCAGTCAAGTTGAAGCAATTCAAACCTTGTCACTCCCAAGATCTAAGAAAGAAGTCCAATCTTTCTTGGGAAAAATTAATTTTCTGAGGAGATTTGTTTCCAATTTTGTTGAGATGGCAAATCTTATAACAACCATGTTGATGAATGGAAATGAAGTTAAATGGACTATTGAATCTCGAAATTCCTTTGATATGATAAAGAATGCCTTGATTAAGGCACCCATGCTTATCAGTCCCGATTACTCAAATGATTTCTTTATTTTCTCATTTTCTTTATTTGACATTGTAGCGGTTGTTCTGTTACAAAGGAATGTTGAAGGGTTGGAGAAGCCCATCTCCTTTTTCAGTCGGGCATTGAGAGATGTTGAGGTAAAATATGACATGATGGAAAAGTAAGCCTACGCTTTTGTTAAATCTCTCAAGGCTTTCAGAGTATATGTCCTGCAATAAAAAATCATTGCATATGTCCCTTCAACTACTGTGAAGGAAATTCTCATTCAGTTGGACATAGATGGACGGAAGAGTCAATGGATTGCCAAAATCCTAGAATTTGACCTGGAGATAAAGCCCACCAAATTGATTAAAGGTAAAGGTTTAGCCAGACTACTGGATGAATCTAATTTCAAATCCTTGGGGGTAATCTTCATCAATGAATGCTCAAAAAATCAGCAGAATGAACCATTTGATACAAATGCTTAGGCAGACCCCCCATTAGCAGGATGCCCTTGGTACAAGGATGTCATCTATTTTCTACAAGAGTTGTGGCCCCCCGATGGCATGAAAAGGAACAAGGCAAGAGCTTAAAAGATCAAATCCATTAAATATTGCCTTGTTGGTAAAAAAATTATATTGGAAAGACCCCCTGGGGGTACTTCTGAGATGTTTAGACCCACACGAAGCACAAAGGATTATGTCGGAATTTCATGATAGTTTGTGTGGGGGAATCACTTATGGAAAACAACGGCTCATAATATTCTCAGGGCTAGTTATTTTTGTCCCACTCTGTTCACTGATGTTTGCACAAAAGTTAGATCCTATGCTAAATGTCAGAAATTCTCAGGAAAGCAGCAGTTAAAGCCCCTGCCATTGAAACTTGTGATTACTTTAGGGCCCTTCCAACAGTGGGTCCTAGAATTCATTGGGGAGATTCATCATGCATCCAACGGTCATCATAGATGGATCCTGATGGCCACAGATTATTTTACCAAGTGGATAGAAGTTATCCCCACAAGGAGTGTGTCCCACAAGGTAATCATCATCTTCCTGGAGGATATCATAGCAAGGTTTGGATGTCCAAGAAGAATTGTCACCGATAACATTGCATCTTTCAAACCTGAACCATTGATCTGATTCTGTGATCAGTTCTAAATTGTGTTGATCTACTCTACCCCCTACTATCCACGAGGAAATGGATTAGCAAAGTCATCTAACAAAAGCCTCATAAAAATCATTAAAATATTGTTAGAGGAAAACAAGAAAGCATGGGATTCAAAGCTCAAATTTTCTTTGTGGGTTGATAGAGTGACAGCTAAACGGTCCCTGGGAATCTCTCCTTTCCAACTTGTATATGGGACTGAAGCAATTTTTCCCTCTCAGCTTGCCTTGCTAGTAGCAAAGTTCTTCCAAGACTGCTAGGAAGAGCCTAATGATATGATCAGGAGGATTCATCAGCTAGTATAATTACAATAGATGAGAGAGAAAGTGATAGACATAGCACATGACCGTCGGCAGAAAATCAAGCAGGTCATTGACAGGGAGAGCAGAAAAGAGGATTTTCGACTGGGAGAGCTAGTGCTCAAATGGGATGTCTCTAGACAAGAAAAGGGAAAGAATGGTAAATTTGAGGCCCTTTGGATCAAACCCTTCAAGATCTCTGAGAAATTTCTCAATAACACTTATAGGTTGTAGAATCTGGAGGGTGGTGAAGTTTTTGTTGGCCCTGTAAATGGGCACTTCTTGAAAAGGTTTTTTGTTTAAAAGTCGCAGTCGGCGTCCCACCATTGTAAATATCATTCATGTTTTATGTTTATTATTGTTTTAAATAGGAGACTCCACAACCCAAAGAAAGGCATTGGAGCTTCGCGTTCTTGGCAACTCGCAGGAGAAGGCCATCCCCCATGGACCCAAATGTCAGCGATTAAGCTTGTCATGTTCTGGTGGATGGTGATTTTGGCCTAGGTCTGTGATTTTGACTATCTTTTCCCCCCTTTTGTATAGACTCGATCATAGCTGGCGTATATTTTCCTTTTTTGTTTTCTTTCATCCTTTGGTCGACTGGTTTTCCTTGTTGAAGTTTGGCTGAGAGATATTGGCCCCAAGATTTTTTGTTCCCCCTATGGCTGATTACTTCTCTTTTTGCATCTATTACTGAGTTCTATTTTTTTCCCGAGTCCTAGTCATGTCATCCAAGTCTTCATTATTCTAGGTCGTAGCACTGAGAATGGTCTTATATGGAATCAAGCGAGTGCGGGAATCGAGATTTCAAATGTTGAGAGATTATGCATCAAGGATCGCAAAATCTTGATTCATGAAGGGGAAGATATAGGTCCTCTGTTTGTGAGAAGAAGAGGGTCGTTGATTTGACTTCGGCGATTTTGAGAATTGGGAGTTTAGGGTTCTTGTCGCCAAGTGCACCCATATATCGAAGCCCCGAAATGCGAAATCCCAATTTCGTAATTTCACGAATCGGAGGTTTCCCAGGAGCATCATCTCTTTCTCCTGAAACGCGAAATCATGAAAGCTCCCATAAATTGGGCCCACGGTCCTAGCACCCGGTCACAAAAGAAGTAGGTCTAGTAAAAGGAGCTAGCGCTCATCGCATAGTCGTCATTTCATATTGTCGAGGGAACAATCGTGGTCGTCCATTTTGAAGCGAGTCTGACTGCCGATCTCAACGACCTTTTCATGATTTTGGGCATCACGATATTGAAGCCAAGATGGGGTGAAAAATCCAGAAATGAGAAACCCCGAAGCATCATGTGGTACAAGTGTGAGTTCATAGCCCACAGTCACATGGGGCGATTGAAGAGAGCCACACGAAAGGGGTCGAGACCGTTTGTATTGAAAGCAGAGGAAGGAAACATGGTTTCAAGGTGCCAAATTTAACTCAGCAAGTCGGGAGTGCCGCCTAAGAGAATTCATGGACGTCTGGGCTTGTCCCGATCCCAATAAGAGTAGTTAATGAATCCTAAGAAGGTGGTTGAAACCTTGTTTCAACTATAAATAGGAAGCATGGAAGCACTGGTTGTGGAGGCAAGTTCTCAGCCCAAGGTCACCCTGTCATGAAATTTTCCTGCAAAACCCATACTGTCTTAGATTTGTGTCTGAAAAAGGAAAGAATGTGCAGTCTGACAGAAGGCGAAGAAATGAAAATATTTGAATGCAAGGGTCCAATTGCGTCCCTGGGGGACGTTAGTAGTTTTGAGTATATATACTCATGTTTTATATTTTGTAAGTGTCGATGGTTAAGCTAAGCTCCCAATTTGTAAAGTTTTAGCAAAGCCTCTGGTTCTCTAGTTATGATATGTATTTGAGACTTCTTGTTTAATGAAATTCAGTTTCCTTTCATCTTTGTGTAACTGTTGCATTAAAACATTCAGGCATGGAGGATCCAGTCAAGGGTAGTTGTGTTTTTTTGATGGAGGTTTGATCAAGGTGATGTTACAACCAATTTTAACCAGTTTCTTCTGTTCTCTTTTTCCTCTGATGCTGAGATCTCGGGCATGGATGATCCAGTCAGGTCACTATGACTATATCGTAATGTATGTTTGATTGCAGTACTGTCATAGTGGTTTTAGTTTCTTGAAATTCTGAATTCAAGAGGATCTTATATTCGAATCTTTTCCTCCTTGGGCTGCTAGAAAATCAGATGTCCACAGCAAACCATTTCATTCTCCTCAAATTTGTCCCCCTACTCACCACCGTACTGCAATTTACTAACTGAATTTAGATCAAGACCTCACTTGCCTATGCGTGCCAACCTAGTTTTCTGAGTTAGAGCGATATAATCTTGAGACTCTGTCCATTAGATCACCCTTAAATTTATTCATTGTGACATACAAACTGAAGGGTACTGGGCTTACCTCTGCCACAATCCAAAGGTGACTTCTGGTGCTAAAAGTTCCTATGAGGAGTATTTGTTGACTAATGGATTTATATTCAAGGAACTTCAAGTATTCATTCCCATAGGTTTTAGGAGGGAAAAATTGATTAGAGAAATGAATTCAAATGACTTGGGAGGTCACTTGTTGGATTATTGAGAGGGAGCTTGAATCAATAATGAGAAATTTTAGTGCTTTCAACCATAGTATATTCTTCAACAACATTCAGCAGTTTATCATTAGCATTGAATATATCATCATCACTATAATCATAAACAAGATCACCTCATAATAAATACACAATACACCAAAATTTACATGGAAACTCAAACGGGAGAAAACAACTAAATGCTTTCTTATATAACAAAAGAATACATTCATTGGACGCACCAACTTCTTGATTCTCCAACTACAACTGGAAGGAGGATACAACCCCCTATTCTCAATATCTAGCCTAAAGGAAGATACAACTCCCTTAATTATTTGGCTACAACCCCATGAGTTCTTAGACTCCAAATGGAAGGTGGCTACAACCACCTATCCTTGCCCAGTCTTGTCGTCCTGAAATATAAGTGTAGACCAATTTTCACTATCACAAACTCTTCCAACGTCACTCTGTCTTCGCCACTGTCTCTATCATTATATTTGTCTCTGTCACTATCTATATCATTATCTCATCAACCTGTATCTTCTCATCAACCAACTAAACATGTACCATACCATGCATCAACTATATACCAACATATATACTATCTCATGCATCAATCATGAACCAAACATACATCAATAAGGAATAGTAAATCATGAACTAGAGCATCAACCATGTGTAACTTGTACCATATACCATACCATCAACCATATGCAGATATGTGCCATATCATTTATGAAGTATCTCAAAGAACCAATGCATATCCCTTATGCATATAAAACCATACAACATGGATATGCCTCAACTATGTACAATCAACTCAAATATATGAACTATAAAAAACATGTCATGTGTTGAACCAGTGATTAGAGTGCTCCTCACTCATCCAAGAAACCAAGATATACCATTTCCAAATACCAAACCAACCATACAAAGTATGCCTCAAGAATACACCATATCATGATAAGAAGTAACCATCAAAACAAGTATACAACCACACCAATACCTTTGTAGCTGACCTAAAACTCTGAGATGATTACATGTAACCTTCCTTCATACTTCAAGGACTTGGTACTATCATTTACTCAACCATTCGTGAGACTTTTAAAAAGTACGCGACTTTATCTTCTACATCCCACAAATATTCGTGCTTTCCTCCACTACAACCCATGTACATCCATTCCTTACTGACTTGCAACTCACAGATACCTCGAAAACTAGGGTTTACTACAACCCCAAGAATTTCATCTTTGACCCTCCTTTTCTACCTCAGAAAAAATACCGTCACAACCTTAGCAAAAGATCACTAGTTCACAAGATAGATAATCAATGAATGAGTGTGTGAGTGTACTTATGAGATAGTCCTTGAGGTGTTTATATACTTTTTCATAGTAACCTCTCTCCTTTAGGGATTTCTTATTGCAACCACTTTACCCTTTGACTAATACTTGTAACCAACTAGGGGCTTATTGACCACTCTTTGGGGCTTCCAAATTTTCACGGCCATATCTCCTTAACCATGCGGAACCACGTGGTGTTCCACATCTCACCAGAAACATAACGACATGTACTATCCATCTATTATAGTCTTCCCTGCAATTACATTGTCTTTCTTTTCCATATTCCTTAATCAACTTTAGGTACAAAAACCACTTTGTCGGGGCTTCTTCAAGGGTTGACATCAATGACAACCAAAATATCAACAATATCCCCCTTTGGCATTGATGGAAACACTTAGGAATGATAACACTTATGCCCATGCTCCCCCTGTGAAAATCGATCCCCCTGTCTGCATGCTACTCTCTCTATCTCCATGCCTTTCTCTATCTCTCCCCATTTGACATCAATGGCAAAGGGTAATCCTCCTATTAGGGATTCTCCCCCTATCTATAGGCCTTTGTTGTCTCTACTGATACTATCCAGTCTGTTGTAAGTATCTATCCAGTCTCAAATACCATACTTTGGGGGCTTGTTTGAGACCATATAAAGCCTTCTTCAACCTTCAAACATAATTTTCCTTCTCTAACAACTAAAATCCTTTTGGCTTCTCAATGTAGACTTCTTCCTCTAGATATTCATTTAGGAATGTTAATTTCATGTCCATATGATACACTTTAATATTATTGGAGCATGCATCAGCTAGTATCAGTCTGATTGTTTCCATCCTGGCAACTGGTAAAAATGTCTCTTAAAAATATATACCTTCAACTTGATAGTATCCCTTGCATACCAATCTTACTTTGTTCCTGGTAACCTTTCTTTCCTCTTTCAACTTTTTTTTGAAGACCCACTTTGTACCAATGATGTTCTTGTTCTTTGGCCTCGGAACTAGTTCCCATGTGTCATTATTCTCTATCTAATCTAACTCTTCATCCATAGTTGTTATCTAGTGTTCATCCTTGTTGGCTTCTTAAAATATACTCAGCTCAATATTAGATAATAGTGCTATATGTTGTTGTTCTGGTGAGCGGATTCTTCTTCTGGTTTCAACTCTTGCATCTTTATTTCCAATGATCAGTTCTAATGGATGATTTTTTTGAACTCATATGTTGGGTGTCTTTGGAGGTACTTGAAGATCCTAGTATTCTTTCTCTGCTTCTGGATGCTCTTCTTCTTCATCTGATTCTTCATCTACTTCTTCTTCTTTCAAATCTTCTTCGTGATCTTGTTCCACAATATCTTTTCTACTTTCTTTTATATTTGGTCCATTTGTCTTGTCAATCATCACATTGATGCTTTCTACTATTATATTGAGTCTCATATTGAAATATTTCTATGCTTTCCTTTTGCTTGAGTATCCAACCAGTATGCTTTTATCGACTCGAGAATCAAATTTTCCATTTTTGCCATCTTCTCTTTCGATGTAGCATTTTATTCTGAAAACTCTGAAGTGCTTCGCATTTGATGGTCTTCCTTTCCATATCTCGTATGGAGTCTTATCACTATTATTTTTGAGCATCCATTTGTTCTGAATGTGAATTGTTGTATCCATTGCTTGTACCCAAAAGACATCTATCAACTTGGGATCCATTAACATGGTTTTGGCCATTTCCTGTACATGGTTCTGGCCATTTCCTGTACTTTTTTGTTGAGGTGTCATGGCTACTCATAATTGCTTCTTTATCCCATGCTTGTTGTAGAATTCCATGAATTCCTTTGATGTAAATTCTCCTCCATTGTCTAATCTCAAACACTTGATTTTCAACTCTACCTCGGTTTCAACCATCTCTTTGTATGTCTTGAAGTTCTTGAACTCCTCTACCTTCTTACTTATAAATAAAACTGCAATCATTCTTTTGTAGTCATCAAATAGTAGTACGAAATATTTTTCACCTTTCAACCCTTTTGTTCTTGTCGGTCCAACTATATCAATATGTACAATCTCCAGTGGGTTTTTTTTGGAGTATTCTTTTGACTTGAACTTTGTCTTGGTATGTTTTCCCTATAGAAAATGCTTGCATAGAATGTTTTTTTTCTTCTATATCTCGGAATTTTCTCTTACTGCTTCCTTTTTGTTGACTTTGACAAGATTATCAAAATTTATGTGATCCATTCTTCTGTGCCAGAGCCAAATTTCATCGTCATTTTCTAAGAAACATATTTCCTTTCCTCTTTCATTTAGAACATATGTGTTTCTTAGAGTTATTATAGTTGTAGCCACTAACTTGTTTGATTCTGCTTTCCTTATTTCGTGCTTCTTTGAGTAAAACACAAGTATGTGTCCTTGATCACACATTTGACTTACACTTATCAAATTGTGTTTCATGTCTTCGACCAATAGAACATTTTATGTCATGGAATCCTTACTTTTGAGCTTGATTGTGCCCTTTCCAATAATCTTAGCTGAGTTTTCATTCCCAAATGAAATGGATATGTATTTTTCCTTATTCAATGTTAGAAATATATCTTTATCACCTGTCATATGCTTT
This sequence comes from Picea glauca, assembly GCA_000966675.3. Lineage (NCBI taxonomy): Eukaryota > Viridiplantae > Streptophyta > Pinopsida > Pinales > Pinaceae > Picea > Picea glauca. The sequence goes on from JZKD02S2261717.1 coordinate 270,971, forward strand.
GAGTATCCACTGGAAAAATACCATCCATGTTTCTTGTGTTGAACTTGTAAAGTAAGATTGCATCCTTCAATGTTGAATTGATATTGTTTTCTTATCCATATCCTTTGTGGTTCCTACTTATGACTATTTATATTCCTCTCTGGTTCCCTTGGAGGAACAGTGAGTCTGCAATATCTATCCATATGTCCAAATTTGTTTCACTTGTAGCATTCTACCCCATCACTTAATGATCCAAATATGGTGTAGTTTATATTTTGTGCTTCATGAGATATTCTTGGATAACTATTTATTGTATAGCCCTCATCATTTCTTATTTTATTGGTATTGTCTCTACAATTCACATATTTGTGCCCAAAATTATAACATGAATAACATGAACCAAGAAAAATAGTTTGATACCTAGGAGTAGAAGATCTTTTGAATGGTGTTGCTCTTTTGAATCCTTCATATTCTTGAGGTCTTTCTATAGTTGTTTGTTGCTGATACTTAATTTTGAATCTTCTAGGTGTTGTAGTGTCTCTGTAATATTCCCCTTGAGTCTTCCTATCTTCTTTTTTATAGGGACCTCTAAGAACTTATGCATAGCTTCTTGGTTCTACTTCTTGCTCTGTCATTTTGGACCTTGAACCTTTATTTGTTTGTGTTTGATTGTATCCCAATCCAGATTTGTCATAGTAAGGTCTTTGACTACTAATGATATTATCCAATATCTTGGTGTTGTCTTGTTGCATGTCTTTCTTATGAAGACCTTTTCTTAGAGTGACTATCTCATTTCTTTTCCAAGCCTTAAATGGTCTTATCTCTTTATTTTAACTTCCCTCTTAGTGATTTTTTAATTCTCTTGTCTTGTTCTACCTAGAGTTTTAGCTTCGTGATTGTCTGCTCGACTTATTTGGAGTTCTGAGATTCTTATTTCTTCGTTAGTTCTTCCTGGAGTGAATTTTTTTTCTTCTTTTCCTTCTTTAGAACTTCTATGGCACATATCAATTCTTCCATGCAATCGACTTATGCCTCTTCACATTCTTCTTCGGAGCCTTGTTCATTGAAGTCTTCTATTTCCATGAATAGTACCCTTTATTCATCATTGTCACTGACTTCATCTTCGTCTGATGAGGAACTGTCTTCCTTGGTGTAGAGATTATTCTTAAAAAAATTACTTTTTGTTTCTTCTCCCCTTTTGGATTTGATTTTTCTTTTTAGAGTCATATGCTTCATTACCTTTCTTTTTCTCATAGGGACATTTATTAGAAAAATGACCAACACCATCACAATTAAAACATTCCAATGGAAGCATACCTTTGTATTTGTTGGTTCCCTTTTTAATCCTTCTAACGAAGTTAGCCATCTCTTCATCTTCCTCTGAATCATCACTACAACTACAGTCTGACTTTGGATTTTGTTTATCTTTCTTCTCTGTCTTCTTGGATACCTTGAATGTTGCTTCCTTTGTAACTGGATTGTCTTGCTCTATCCTCATCTCATAATTTGTGAGTTTACGATGCAACTCATCCATGGTCATTGTAGCTAGGTCAACTCTTTCTTCTAGAGATGAAATTTTTGAATCAAACCTCATTGGTAAAGATCTTAATGCCTTTTTAACAACGAATTGTTCCTTTATCTTATCTTGTTGGTTGTGGAGCCTGATTATCTTCCTGATTCAGAGGTCCTTGCTTTCAGCCATGTTTATACCCCATGAATTATTTACAGCCCAGAAGTATGTACACTCTTCCATGCGGGGGAATGAAAAGGGGGGGTACCCCCTCTGCGGGGTCCGAATCTAGACCGTTAGATCTGGATCGTTCATTATAAGGTCGCAGATCTAATGGTAGAGATTATGTTATGGTTTTTTTCCCTAGAAGGCAGCCCTCTTTTATGAGGGAAATGTATTGCGGCTATGGTGGATTGTGAATATTGTATTCTGAGAGAGGAGACTGTGAGAGAAAGAAGAGGAAGTTACAACAGGTTTTTCTATAGGTTGTATCCCTTCATTTTTTGGATAATAATAAAGGAAGGACCTGGCAATTTCTCTAGTGGACGTAGCACACACTGGGTGAACCACGTAAATATGTGTCTCTCTTGTATTGTGTATCTTATGTGTTTTGTTTCCACATTTGTTTTATTTTATTTCTCCGCGGTCCTGTTTTTCTAACAACTAGTATCAGAGTGAAAGGTAACTCGCAGGAAAAGAGGGTTCCTGGTTCGAGTGGGAGCAATGTCGGAAGATGTAAAGTTTAGGGTCGAGAAATTTAACGACCAAAACTACCAGTTGTGGAAGATGCAGATGGAAGATTATTTATATTAGAAGGATCTATTCCTACCATTGGGTGGAGTAGCAAAGAAGCCAACGGCCATGAAGGAAGCAGAATGGGATATTCTTGACAGAAAGGATCTAGGAATGATACGTCTGAGCCTGGCAGCATCGGTGGCTTTCAATATTTCCAAAGAAAAGAAAACGAAGGGTTTGATGGAAGCATTGGCCAAATTGTATGAAAAACCCTTGGTGTCCAATAAGGTATTTCTAATGAAGAGATTATTTAATATGAAGATGTCGGAAGGTGGGTTTGTTGCAGATCATTTAAATGAATTTAATAAGGTTACTAATCAACTAAGTTCTGTAAAAGTGGACTTTGATGATGAGGTCAGGGCTCTTCTAATATTGTGCTCATTGCCAGAAAGATGGAACAGCTTGGTAATGGTTGTAAGTAACTCTATCTCTGGTTCAAATACTTTAAAATTTGATGATGTTGTTGGTGTTATCCTTAGTGAGGAAA